>DWME01002741.1:0-20002 GCA_018244795.1 Parelbella ahira ahira | reverse complement strand
TGCGCGCCATGGATTTGAACCCAGGACCTCCGGAATGAGAGGCTGAATTCTTAACCACTAGGCTACCACTGCTTTTCGGTATAAAATATTGTTAATAAAATAATTATTAACCAATGACCACAATACCTATTACCTTTGCAATTAGTCATTGATGTTATACTTCTGTAATACTGTCCTATTCGTTAATGTAGTTTTTGTAATATTTATAATTTAATGGAAATATATACCTTTTTATGATCACAGTCATCGGTATTTATGGCACACTCTTTGTATGGGTCTCCTCTCGTATTGGTTATGTGTTGGTTATAGTTAAATTGGTTGGGTGTGGCCATGGGTTAATGAGTCGATTGTTACTTTTTTTATTTTTATTATTTGTATGGTAGAATGGATGGGTTTTTTTATTGTACTGAACATAATTATCTGTTGATCATATTCTGGCAATATATTTTTCTTTTATTTCAATTTCGTTGTATTTCATTTCATTTTATTACTTGGTACTTTTGTTGCGCACTAAGAAAAGTGCGCGACGACTGTCTAGAAAGACATTCGCCTGTATTGAATTCCCCGGTAAAGTTTAAAATTCCGCACATCCGTGGCTAACACAATTTAAGCCCATAAATCCATACTCCATATACGGATTGTCACATTCTTTTATTTCGCGCGGCCAGATCCGTGTCACAGCCAGCGCGGGCTGAACGGGTGCCAAGAGGAACGGTGTTTTTTTGGGGTTCCGTGCCCGAGCTGCACTGGGATCTTTTGTTGTGTGTACGCGCTCTTGGCATTGATATTTTCTAGTACAGTTTGCCCGTGTAACAAACGTAAGGTTGGTTATATTGATTCTAAGAGAAATTTAAGTCGCTTGAAAATTAGACGTGAAATGTTAGATTCGTGTTAACAAAAAATATATGCTTTATTAAATGATATTTAAATACCGTCTTCCGCACGATCAAAGGTCAAGGTGCGGTTAAAAAGTAATTATCTATATAAGCATATATTTCGATATGAATACATGTTATTTCCAATACAATTTCCAAAAACACCATATCAATGGAATACGATTGAATGTTAAGTGTATATTACTTTCTGTCAACTTTTACCCATAAATATGCTCACGGAACCTTCGCTTGGTATGTCCGAGTCGCAACGGTGTTTTTCCACTGCGTAGTTTTTGGTTAGTATTCGGATATCACGTTTTCCAGCTCACAGTCGATGTGACTGGCGACGCGCGCATTGGCTCTCACCCGCGCTATCATGTCCAATAAGACAGTAGCTTATAATGATTATGTCATATGGGCGTATGAGATGAGTCGCCAAATCTGAGTGCATTTCGCAACTTAACGCAACATTTAATAACTTAACAATTAAGCGCTTGGAAACTTGGCGCCCCGGCATACTCGTATTATGAAATAATTTCTTCATGGTTACGTCATAATATTTCACATAAACAGTTGTAGCGCCACTATTGTGGGCCTCGCACAAATTGTTGTTATTTGGAAATAGCAAATTGTGAACAGTTACAGGGTAGACAGAGCATTGAGGGTTAAATATATGTATTATTACCGCCCTTAATATTATGAGACCTCATTAGAATTATTCTCAGCAGTGGAAGTACAATGGGTCCTAAAACAAGAGCAATACGTTCTTATAATAAAGTCATACATGACACGTGACATCATGTAACAAAGGCCAGTTCACCGTGATTGCGTCCATCCTGCTCAACATTACGGATTTTTCACACGACGGCCGGGATTCTGAAAGGGACCTCTTTGTCCCGAGACTTAAAGTTAAAAATGTAATTGTGATAAGTGCAGGCCGGCGTGGGCGGCGCTTTGTTACAACCATCTAACTCACTAATCAAAACCATCTGCAGGGTTGTCACTTTTCACGTACTTTTTGCGGGTCTTAGTGTTTCGGTAATGTAATTGCAATTCTCGTGAGACGTATTCCATGTCTGTGTTCGGGGTGTGTCTACCAGCCCGCACTTGCCGGCGTGGTCCACTGGCCTTAACCCTTATTGTCATAATAGACGACCAGTGTTAAATAGTGGAACGATATACATATATGTTAATGACCGTGATGTTCTTTACTGTGTTCTGCAGAATCAATCCAAAGGATAGATTGTTGAAATTCATCTATTTTGCTTGCAAAATTTTTCACGTCACCGGCCTGTCATCGCCCTCCGTTGGACATAGGATTCTCTAATAGCGCGCTACTGGGCTGAGCAGAATTATTCATGATTTTAAAATTAACTTTAACGTTGTTATGTCCAATATTAATAATTTTAATAGATTTTTTTACGTTCATGAACTTCTGTAGACACAGTTAACAATTCACTTTCTTTTGACTATTAAGTACCTACTATGACTGAAAAAAATGTAATACATATTCCAGAATACAGCGATATAAATTTTCAGTTTAAAATCTGTATAACACGGTCTATTATCAAAATCTGAAAGGTTGCCAATTTCACTGGAAGAAATATTTAAGTGCCAACTCCTAATAGAGTCAACGAAGAAATATTTTTTTTTTATTCGGTGCTTTCTGCCTGCGCCATAAAGGACCTGGCGTAATATATAAAAATAGTAATGAGTAATGATTTAACAAGTTATTTAACTAGTAGCAGCCCTGGGGTCAGCGCGAATTAACCGCGCTGGCCAAATAACCCCGGAGTCAAACGATGACACGAGCAGTTGCTATGCTCATTGCGCCGTGTCATCGGCCGCTGTATCTGACATGCGCTTCGCATTATGATGATCACTTTCGACAATCTGAAATCCTTCAATTATCGTATGTACCATGCTTTGTACGCAGTTTTTGAAAACTGATAGCTTCCTAGTCTCCACTACTGGGCATTATGAGAAGGCAAGGAAACACTTAAAAATTAAAAGTAATTAATATTTCTAACACAATGTTTCTGATTTTTGGTTGTTGTTGGGCGAGCGTACTTTTCTCAGAAGTCCTTTTAAATTCGTCGTATTCGAAACTTCATTCGAAATCATTACAATATTACCTTATTTTTAAATCCTCAATCCCTCCCACAGTGGCCTAGTAGATATTATGCTATTGACACAATAAAGGAAAACAGTACATATACCAAAATTATACCAAAATTCTGTCTTCATCTCAATAATCTATAACCATATCGAATTACCTTTTAAATCGAATTCCCTTTGGATGTGGAAAAAATAGGTGGAAACTAGATCAGCATGGCGATTAACATATCTAGGAAAGTGGACCTAAGTCGGATTGAAAAATATTGTATTTAATATCTTATGATATATCTACAAGGCCTCTGATCACAAAGTAGATATACATAATATTATTTACAATAATGTTATTTATTAGTAGTAATTGTGATTCCGTGTAAATTAGTTTTAACGTTAATGAAATCAGTACATATTTATAAATAAATGTATATTTATATTGATAATTTTTTCGTTACACCCAGACACAGAGCAAATCCTTGTGTTCGTTACCAAATATTTGTCCTAGGGGGAATAGAAGCCTTGAGACAGCAATCTGGGTCATTAACCGTTGAACCAACAGGCCAGTCGTTTAGATTAATATTCATAATGTAGGATTTTTTTCAGTAAAACATTACATCATTGCAGATGGTCTTATATCGTTGGCAAAACGTCCACCTAAACGACCCTAATGCGTGAATGTTGCAGGACAACCAGCGTTCCAGAGCTTCGTCATCTCAACGTAGACCAGGCGCTGGGTGACCTGGCCCAGTTCATCCAGTTCGTGAAAAGTGATGACTTTGAGGGAGGCAGATACAAGTGAGTTAAAATTCTTTTAAATTCGCTTTATAGCTTAAGAGAACCAATATTAATGGCACTAGTATTTGTAATATCAAAGATACGACAAATACAAATTTTTTTGTGCCAGCCTTTTCAGTGTTTCCATGCTCTAGTACTTCGGAATTTCGTTAAGCTTCCTTTGAATATTTTTGCGGGATACGTGAAATGTTGAGTAATGAGTTTAATCTATTAACGTCCTGCAGCTGATCGCGGGGCTTTCTCCCTAACTGGGGTATCCTGGTCATTAAACATCCAAGGGTGCTCGAGTCTAGCGGTATTTAAACACTGTACACCAAATAACATAAAAAAAAAATCACGTGAACAAAAATCGACTTCAGAGAAATATTCGTTTTGGAAGTAAAAATGCACTGAAAGATAGAAAATAGTCATGTTTTTATTAACAACTTTCAATTTGGAGAGAATACATTGTACAATTATTGTTATTTCTGGAATCGACGTGAGCTAAGAATATAGGATGCAATAGTAATACCTAATACACCGACTCTAACGACAAAAATCGTAGTGAGTACATTGTATTATCCTAATTGAAAGTTGCAAAAACAAAGCAAGCACTTATTTTTTTACCTTCCTGTACCCGGTAAATTAAGAACTTGGACACCACATTTTTCATTTGTTTAACACTTACATTAAGTAATGTTTCTCAGAAATGGCAAGGTGGCACTGGTGGGATGTTCATACGCTGGTACCATGGCGACGTGGATGAGGCTTGGCTACCCTCATTTGGTAGACGCAGCTTTCTCCGACTCCGGGCCCTTACATGCCCAGGAAGACTTCCCCGGTCAGTAGAAAGAAAACAATTTTATAGTCATCAATTAAAATCCTCACGCCGGAAATGCAGATCGGAGACCAATAAATAAAACTATTTGAGATTTTGGTATGAGAATGTATTGTGTGTCCCATCCTGAACGTGTCAAATCAACAGAGTTAAATTGTAATGAATTAATCATTTTGAAAATGCGTATAATACTTACATACATTTATATCTTTGTTCAGAGTATCTGGAAGTGATAACGGAAGCTCTTCGCACTCAGGGCGGCGAGGAGTGCGTCGCGAGCATCGCGGAGGCGGTGGAGGGCATGCTGGAGATTCTCGCGCAACCATTCGGGGCGACGCAAATTTCTAACATGTTTAAGTAAGATCACAGATGTATCCAAATTGATGATACTTATGTCACCAAAAACGTAAGTGTGAGAAAAGGCCAAGTTCGTTAAAATAAATTTTCAAGATTAATATTATTATAGCGGTTTTGCTAGCAAAAGAAGAAAGATCTAATTGAAAACTAACTTTTGTAGAATTATCTGTTGTCATACGGAAGGTTCTTCAATTGCTTGAAAAGAAAATTAGGTACGTTGTTTGTTGCTGTAGGTGCGGCTTGGCAAGCTTTTCCTACCAACTTTAATCTTTTTTCACGTTAGCTTCACGAGAAATATTTCATGGTTAGAAGTATATTAAAAAAATATATTTAAACTTGTGTTGATGTATCAAAGGCACATCAGTAACTAAAATATGTTAAAAATTTTCAATATTTTGTTATTTGTTTTATAGTTATTAATATCAAATTCAATTAAAGCACTTTGATACAAAAAAAACTTGTCAATATTGTTTCAATAGAAGATGTACGCTTCTCTATTCCGGCTTCTGGCCTAATTTTTTATTTCATGTCTCATTTTCGCTTCAGCACTTGTACCCAGATCCAAGCAGCCGTGCCACTGGACGTGGCGACCTTCTTCTGGTACGGCATTACAGAAACCTTCGCGTACATGGTTCAATACGCAGTTCCTGGCGATATTGAAGAGGCGTGCAAGACCATCACCGATATTAGGGTCGGTGAGTAAGCGCCGAATGATAATATCAAACATGAAATATAATTATAAGATTAACTGTTTGCATTATATTTTGTTATTAATGCAATAACGACTTTTAACTTAATCGTCATCCATTTTATCAGTCCCCTGCTGGGCACGGCTCTCCTCGCGGGGTGAGAAAGGTTAAGACCGTAGTCGACTACGCTAGGCAAGTGCAGGCTGCAAATTTCATTTGGCTTAGTGAAAATTATAGAGAAATTCAAGATGTTCAGGTTTCTTCATGATGATTTCCTTCAATCGAATAATCCTGGCTCTTACTTGCAGCGGACCCAGTGCAGCGTTTAGCAAACTGGATAACTGCACAAATGTGGACGCAGCCGTGCATCGAGTCCAGGTACACTGAGGTGGTCGCGGCCTTCACGAACACCAGCTACCACACTCTAGCAGCTGGCAGTAAGCGTTCATTGTGACTTATTATTCTCTCGCTAATTATACACACGTTTTGAATATGATAAAACATCTTCATTGGCGATCACTTGATGCCACAGAAAGCGGAGTATTTGGAAACCAGATAGCTGACAAACTATGTAATTTATTCATACAAATATATACTTATACAAATACTCCTTTTTACACTCAGGCTCAAAATAGATGCGACAATGCGCGACTCAGCTGTCTTGTTAAGCAAGCGCTGGACAAAAGAGACAATGAAATGCCAATAATGTGTTCTAAGGTCATTAAAACGCCTTTCATAACTCGTGAGGACTAATATTATAAAAATATTTACCGAATCAATGTTATTCTCCATTCCACCTCAACTCTTTAATGTCAGCGGTCACAATATATGCAACAAGCGATAAGGATGACTTCGGCAGAGGTCTAACTTTAGAAATTCAAATGATTCATTTTACATAGGCGAAATATTAGAAAGTACAAATACTCAAACAAATCAGAAACTGGCTTAAAATTACCTATTCCGCCATATTGTTTCCGATCCCAAAACTGTGATAGTGTCTGAATATTTACAAGTTAATTTGCGTTTCGGGTTTGCTATCGTGAAGTTGGTCCCCAGAACTTGTCAAAGCTTCCTTACTGAAGTTATTCAGTGTGTTGAATTAATTTTGTTCCGATAATGTTCAAAACAGGCGTTACTCCATAATGCTTCCTCTTATTTTCACCTGATATTGTTGCAAAAATACTAAGATCAGCAGTTTCACGAACTAGAGCATAACACTATAAGACATGCTGCAAATCAGCAAATATATGTCTCCTACGTACTACTGCTTCCATAATCGAAATCTGTCACAAAAATTACTGTAACAAAATGTTTATATTTGTACCTCAGTGCGTCTATGGACATACCAGACGTGCGTGGAGTACGGTTGGTACCAGACCACAAATGGCAAGGCCCACCCCTTCCTAAACACAGTTCCCCTGGAGTACTTCCACCAGATGTGCAGGGACTTCTTCACGTCCAAGTATGTAATTATCAACTGTATAAATGAAACCCACTGGTCTAATTACAATCAGCTTTTAAAAAAACCTTTCATCAAACGATATCATGAGCAGTCGGTATATTAGAAAAAGTTCTGGCTCAGGAGAGATCTGAACGATCTCCATATCAGCTTACTCTTTGTAGTTTGTGAGAATATCAAGTACCTATACATACAGACTTAATATATCATTCCGTAACACTTACGGTACAAAATTTCTTAGTGTATAATACAATGACACTACTGTGAGTGAGTGATACATCGTAAGATCATTATTCTGTAGTAACACTCCATCTAATACGCATACTAAGATCTGTGTAACATCATGTGAAATAAATAACGGAATATGCCATCGGCTTACTGAAATGTAACCGCAAAGTTAACCGATGGTTAAAATTGAACCAACAATTAAAACATCTAATCCGTTTAAAAATCCATTGTTTTCTTATGAGTTACACATAATATGAAAGAAAATAATGTAATTATTAAGCTCAATTATAAATATTAACTTTCCAGCTTCAATGAAGAACTTCTCAGAGCTGGAATAACACGAACTAACAAGTTATTCGCCGGTCTAAGCTTCCTGCCCGATAAGGTTGTTTCGGTCGCCGGCGGCCTCGATCCGTGGTCTCCCATGGGCCCCAATAGCACACATGCCAAACCAGCGGCGCCTGTGTATGTGGTGCCTGAAGTGTCACATTGCAGAGCTATCGGGTAAGTGAAGAGAAAGGTCAATAGAGATGAAACGTACTGGTATATATTTCTCCACCACCAAAAATTACACATAGAGTATTTTAACTCCTGATACTGATCAAACTCCACTAAGTAATGTCGAGAAATATGTCAGTTCGTTTTTATTTGTGACTGGATTTTATTTATGTAGTCAAGGATAGCAGCGGCGATTTTAAATCAAACGGCCCTAGAGTTCCTTAGTGCTTGCTCATATTTGTTCCTAAATCTCTTTCACGTATTACTTTAATACTCAGTTCCATTGTACTATCCTAATGCATTACTGTAAGCAGTACTTAGTATGCGAGGATCTGTATAGTCGGAATGGCAGACCAAATAACGACACAAGAGATATGCAATGCTAATGTTGACGGAAGCAGGTGTTGAAGGTATTGCAGGTGTCTAATATTCATGTGTTTTGATAAAATAGGCCAGGAACCGGCTGATGGGAGGGATGGGATGGCAAAAACCCCGAAAGTAGACATGTAGAGTAGAGAGTGATAAATGTAGAATAAACACGTCATATCTATAAGGATATAATATATGTTTGATATTGGTGCTCTTTACTACCCCGTGTGGGCCCAAGCGTAATAATATGACAATAAATACGTGGTATGGTTCTTTTACCTGTTGCAGACCAATTGAGGACAGCGAAACCGAAGAGTTGGAAGACACAAAGAGAGCTGTCCTGAGAGACATGCTGACTTTCCTAAATATGCAACCACAACCTCCTATTGCTAAGGCATCAAGTGTCGCTCCGGTCGTGGTACTTATCGTTGCTGCTGGTCTCCTAACAGTGTAAGCGAATGAGAGTACTGGACCTATTACTTCAAATACAGTAACATCAACAACCATGTCGAAAAACTGACGTGATCGCTATGATCCACTATTGCTGAAAATATTGCAAATTAGTGAGAATTACATTTTCATTTTTAGTGATAAAAAACGTACCAAACTAGAATTTAGACCATAATGAGATTAAGGGTGTTTTGTGTAAGGACCAATAGTACAAATCTTAATGGCAGTTTATTATAAAAATGGAAGTTAACGACCTCCTGTTTTTTATTTTTTTTAATAAACTTTTTTATATATTTCAAGATGTTTTTTTTACATGTATCACAGATACCTATATTGTTGTTTTAGTGAAAATAATTGCAATCGGGAATTTGTGAATAGTAGAAGAAAAAAACCTTAACGGTCGGTAGTTTATCATCATACATGGATGTCGATAGCATCAGAGACATCGCTATGCCAGGCAATACGAATTACATGTATGTAGACGCACCGTTCAGAACATGACGAAGATCGTTAACAGATTGAAGATTCCTAATGATATATTACTCGAGCGTTGAGTTACCACTAGTATGTGACATTCAATCAAATTCGTGCATAACTTCATATTATCAACGATACACATGAAGGACTTGAACTTCCAAACTCGGAATGTACGCTTTATGCATAAATATCAGGAGCACCGTTCTTCCTGATAACGCCTAGTAAAACCCCCAGGAAGCAAAATACCTCATTAATACTGAATAAAACACGATAATTTAATTATATTCTTAAACATTTATTCGCCACAGTTGGCAGAAAGTAAAATTGCCGCACTCAGTACCCACTTACGTTACTCAGAACCAGTTACACAAAAACCAAACTATACAATATCGAACAAAATCTAATAACATATCTGTAACTTACTGAGATCACTTTCCTCTCTCCGAACAAATCATTTGTCGGTAACAACTTGCTCCAAGTACACTTTATCTAAGCCGATAGTTTCTTATCGTGCGCCACATTGCCTCCGTCGAGCGAACAGTAACAGAACTTGTCGAGGTGCGGGTGTGATCCGCTCACACACGCCGACTCGTTGCCGTAACTGAAAATAATGTGTGTACATTCAAATCCTTAACGACAAAAATACAGGCGGTACGGCAACGCACTGAAATGTCCGAGTGTTTAATGTAGGTATTCGAACGCAATTATGACGTCACAAAAGGCGATTAGATCCGTGAAGCAGCAGTTTCACAATTTTCCAATACGTGTAAACGGTTATATACACCGCTACTAGAGATGTTATAAGTTATACACGGATTAAACCTTCGTGGTGTTGATTTTGAATCCCTCGACAGATGTCTGATAAATAATTTCTCATACCCAGGAAGGAAGACAAGACTGATTGCATCCAAATTTTCACACGACCAAAGTATAGAGACCCGCTGTTTTGTAAGTGATAATGTTTACCTACAAGGAATATGATTGAACTCTTAATGTGTTTACGCTAATGTCTCCTAATAAGAATCAACCACTACCTTTTATCGATCCATTGTCGGACAAGTGTCCCCCATCAGAACGAGAACGATTAAGGCAAAAAGAGAACGTGTGTGTGTGTGTGTGTGTGTGTGTGTGTGTGTGTGTATGAAAACATAACAAATATAATTACGCTGAGATTCTCAATATATCTGCTTCGGAAATAGTGAAGCGATCCTCTCTCACGTGGTATTTCAAAAAGCCTTCGAACACACCCCGACCAGGTGCCATCACCACCTACGTCAGAAATCCTTTATCACTGTTAGACAATGTGGCCTGCCGATGTTGTGATTAGCAAAACTAACTGTTGAGCCGAGTTATGGGTTCGGTTCCCACTATGGGCACTTGTGTCCAAGGGAAAAATTATCTAGATAATTATGTACACAAATATGAAAATAAATAAATAGTTAATTGGCTGCCCGATTACCATAGGACATGTTTATCTAATTTGGCATCAGACAGCCGTATGTGACATATCCAAAAATATTTTTTTATTATCTGCGACAGAATCACAGCTTTATATTTTTCTAGTCACAGTGTCGCCAGTATTATTTACGGACTCAAAGCACAGCAGCCATATATGTACATACATATGAATATAAGTGAGATTCCAATTCTGTCTCTTAATGATACGATTTTTTCTCTACTTTTGGACCTAAGTCACTTCTCTGAATGAGAGGGTTAAGAGTACGTACCAGTGTATTATCAAAGACATCTTCAAACATTAAAAAAATAATCAGTGGTGTTGTCTGACTTGCTGCGATCACACAAGTTATCAATAGAAATAAGATTATGTAACTCACCTTAACCTGATAGTAGACGCTGTACGGCTTGACCATGTAGTCGTTGGTGACGAAGTCTGCAAACCACCCCTCACCGTCCCTCCCCCGCCGGAACCTGAGCACGTCCTCGTTGGTGCCCTGGCGGTTCACCCAGTCTATCGCCGTGAGTGTTCTCTCGGCGCAGAGGGCACTGTGAACATGTTCCTTTCGTATCAAATCGGCACTGTGACAAAATTTGTCGGTTAAAATATCTTGAAGAAACCCGCGCAGACGAGTTCTACATAATATCGTATCAAATCTAAATCATTTTAAGTCTAGCTCACATTGACCAGCATGGAAGATTAGTGAACCTGACTACTAGGTAATTTTATACTCAGACACAACACTAGTATTCCGTGCTCACCACACAAATATTCGGCTAGGTGCTTCGCTTCCTCTGGCTGACAATGAGAGCCGGTGAGGTTTACCAACCAACGGTTCATTCGTAGCAATGTACTGTAATAGAGTGTAATAGATCAGAATGCATGATTCTGGGGTGTAATGGATTAATAATAACAAAAATATTTCACAAAGCTTCTGAGACTTAACATTTCCAACGCCTAGTCCGTCGAGCCAAATTAGTTCTATACTACCACCATTATGCATAAGGACTCGGAACTAATCCAACGGGATACTATCGTTGTTGTAATCCCTTGTTAACGCCGGATATAAAGGTGATAATACTAGTATAGGCTCATGGACAGGTGCCAAGGTAGACGAGATCGATTTCCGATCGGAATAAATTGTTGGCAGCGTCCAGCGAGGTGTTCCTGCGGAGTTGTGTTTTACGGACTTCGTTTCTAGAGTCCAAAACAATAAGTTAGAAATCCATATCACAAAAGTTTCTAAAAATTTTAGCTATTGCAAAACTGCACTTATTTGTGACAAAGAAGTAGCAGAATATAAACACAATACCTACAAGATGTTAAACGCCCGCTTCAACCTAAGTACAGCTGTATCCTATTATGGAACAGATAGTCATTTTATCTTGAATATTGAATACGACATGAATAAGTTTGAAGAAACGTTCCTTTTAGAATAAAAATGGCAAATATATTAAAAGTGTAAACCGTCCTAAGCATCAAATACATTTTCAATACTGTTTTTTAACGCTTCAAGAAAGACAATCAAAATGTGAACTGTGTCAACCTAAATCGCAGAGAGAGCAAGCAACCCTATTGCATAATTAGGACGTTAAAATCGTACAAGAAGTTTTCTTTGGTGGACTATTTACTTAGGTTAATAACTAAATATTTATTTATTAACTCTTGATTTAAAAAGATTCATTTACGGCGTTCATATATAATGAACTAAACATATGCTAGTGTTCATATTTTACTACAATAAAGTAATAAAATGTGTATGAATAAATGTACAGAACTCTCTTTGTTAACTTTTGCTTTGTTTAACAAAGAGTTCGATTTTCCTTTGTCGATACTTAGATAGAGGACTTGGTTCCCTTTTCTTAAAACAAGTGTTCTTGTGAAACTGACTAATGAGCTAAAGAATATAAGTTTTTAAATAAAGCAGAGCTTCTCAAAGTTTGTTTGTTACGGCGATGTTTGAGTGCTTCTGAGGAGCCGTTAACGCGTTTAGTCAGCGCTTTTAATATTCGAATTTAGCTCAAAACTCGCTCCTAAGTGATTGCGAGTGTTGTTTAGATAAATAAGATTAATGACATGATTATAGTACGTCTCCGCTCAGCGGTGGTTTTCACATCGTTTGAAGAATAGAGTGGTTAGTGCCCTGAAAACAATTTCTAGTCAAAAGACAACATAAAAATCACTTTTTTGGTTGGTGATAACTAATGTTGGAATTTCGGGAACTCGTCTCTTGAAGCTAAGATTCGTTGTCGTCATTGTTCTGTAACAGGCTGGCAAATTCACTCGTGACACTCGCAGGGTCAACGGCGACGGGGTATAGCGTAACAAAATATGACGTTTAATTGACCGCTCTACGCGATATTGAGTTAAATAGAGATGTCCTTAGATTATTATGCATCCTTTATAAAAGAAATGTTCAAAATAAAACATTTTATTTTTAGTACTTAATGTTTAGGAATAAAATATAATGTATTTATTTGTATATACATGTATGTATATACTACTGTATATTACATAAATGCAAAAATGCAATTATTAACAGAGAAAGGGTGCGATGAAACTCATGCATATAGAAATTTATATTAATTACATCAATACAGTCTAATACTCCACTCATTTTCAATTCTGCATTTAATTTTCTTAAAGTAGGACCTTAACAGAATATTTTTGTATTATTTTACGCTATAGCCTTCTGTGATACTATTAACTTCGATTCGTTTCTTTGCATATTCTTCTTTTAGAAGAATTAAATATAACAAAACAATCATTTTCACGTACCTACGGGATTTCGTGGGAGAACAATAGTACTAACGTTAGTTTATGAAAGACATAGAATAGAACTCAAATTTGTTAAATTACACCATTTTTGTGTAGAAATTACATTTTTACGCTCCACAAATTTTTCTATCATCAGACGCTGCATGTCTACCTACATAATGTGTACCTAAGTGACGGCTCCCCCGCTAGTCTCTCCAACCGGTCGTCACCCGGGGGCCGTGTCAGGGTCACCAACGAATTTTCCAGGCCATAACCGCCGTTTTGCTTTTAAACCTGCTTCTCCGCAATGTCGCTGATGCTTACCATCAACCTCAGATACGTGTACATAAGAGTCTCACCGCAGAAACTCACCGCATTTCTAAGGTGATATTATTGATAAAGTCGGCTAGGTACAGCGCCGACCTGGTGTACAAGGGATCTGTTTCTGAAACGTTGCTCCACTTGGTACACACGCACCAGTGGGGCAGTATGGCCGCCTGGCTGCAGGAGCGCGACTTGGGGATCTGGAGATGACACATCAGATCAATAATATTTAAAAGCCATAAATATTGTATAAAAAAATTTTGTCGTAAAAATTAACTCGTGCAATAGCCGTCAACGCGTCTATATTAAAATAAATCAAGGACTTAACCGTCTCTTCCTACTTACACGGTTCAATAGACTCATGCCTCTTGGAATGTTCGATCCTGAAACTGTAAACCCGTTTGCCAGGTGTTTTAGTCCCATCACATCTAAAGCCGTGGTGTGGATGTCAAAGGGTGTTGTCAGAACATCAACATTGCCCTTTAAAGTTGATAACGCATCAGGTCTCTCTAGCAGCAATTTCTCTGGTAACACTATAGCCATTAATGGTAACCGTTCTTCGATTTTGCCTTGGTAAGTTTCACGGAACGGTGAAAATCTGAAATTAATAAACGTCTATACAGATTAAAGATAATTCAATGAACAATAAAAGAACAGTTAAGCATAAAAGCGTTATTTTTTTCGAGAACTTCGATCGATGCTAATAACACGTTTTCTGTTAATGTAACTCATTTAATGTTAGTTTTTCTAAATTTCACACAGTTTCTGTGACTCTAGCAAAAACAGGGGCCTGGGTGTGGTACTAGATGTGATAATCAGTTGAGTGTTGCGACTTTTCTTTAAGTATTTTTTCATAGGATCTGTTGTTTGCCGTACGTTTCACAAACTCCAACTGTTAGTTGTAAATCCGTACGCTTGAACTGCTAAACCGCGCTCCATACATTAAATACTTTGTATGTACAGAGCATAAAAAATCGTTTTAATTAACTTAATTCAAAATAGACTTTGTGTGAAATTCTGTGACAACGTCATCTAGCGATCAAAAGCTAAACTTTGTGCGCGCCGAACCATCTGTCCACATCGACAAGCAAGTACGCAAGTGCGGTCAATAACAAGGCGACGGTAGATGGCGCTAGGTATAACTCTTGGGGCTTCACCTCCAATCGACAGTAAATTAGTCAATGCAACGATATTGCTGCAAGTACTACACTGCGGTCACGCAGCTCCGGCAGCACTATACTATTGTTAACTATTTTTGAAGAAATGAAGAAATGCAGACTCGAGATGACTTCGTTTCGCGAAGAAGTGGTGAAACTAAACTTCACTATAACTGAATTTAATAATAAAGTAAACATAACGCTAAGATACTGTTTATAGTGGTGAAAACAATTGGAATTGGAAGGAATTGCCACTATGCCGTCGATACAGAAGCAGAAATCAAGAGATGTGTTAATGACTGCAACTAACATTCCTTTTTGGTGGATCTGGAGAACGGAGACCCAATGAAAGTCTTTGCCGTCTGCCATGATTTATTAATTTGAGAAAATTTCTGTGGTCTTATATATACTTTATACTTTATAAATATACTTTATAACATATAAAAATTTCAGATATCTTAAATTACTTTCCAAATTGCACTTTATATACAATTTTCGAGAGTGTCTGCCATTAATTTACCACTGTTTCTACTAAGCTATCACGATTGCAATCTCATTTGTACTATTACAAACCGACTAAACTTTTACTCTTATTTTTCTTTAAATGATTACTCTTTTACACATGTACGATGTACATACATACGTATTTAAATGTACTACGCCTGAATTTATTTGACGTCCATTTTCATATTTAAAATACCTTAATGATAACTACCTGGACCCATGATCGCCCATAACTATAAGCATGGTGTCTTTCAGTTTCCCCGAATGCTTAAAATCGTAAAGATACTTCGCAAAGTACTCGTCAGCAGCACTGATGACGTTGAAATTATCATGGCTTATGTCCGCAATGAAATTGAAACAAAACTTGTTTCCATCCAACTCCATGAACTGCAAACACACAACAGTACAGTAATCATTATATATTTTTCTTACGTTAAAATATTTATGTATACTGAATTACAAGCGCTATTAGATTTTAAAGTCGAATGTGCCATGATACTTTCGTTGCCATGGTTACGTTTTCGTCTGTTGAAAATCAAGGACGTTTGATCTGGGGGAGCACTTACGATTTCTATATTATACATTTGCTGCATACTTTACTATCGGATTAGACGCGACCTTAACTGGAATGAAAAGAGGCGAGGCAGTGAGGACCTGAGGTAGCTTTTATTTTCATATTGTAGTTGATTTTTTTTTAAATATTGTTATTGAACAGCCAACTCAAGTATATTTAGTCACAATGCCCCCACCGTTCGGAAACACAGGCAGGCATTGTCATTAATTTTATACTTATATCACTAGATAATCTTATTGGTGATCACCAACAAAGCTGTTTTAATTTATTCCAGTTGCATTTGACAGGATAATATATAGATAATAAGGTAACCATTGTTTACACTAATATTGTCTGCGTATTGTAACACTTTTCTTATTATGGTATAAACAGTAAAGGCCTTTCTATCTATCTAACTGCTGGTCTACAAAATATTACAACTTAGCCATCACAAATTATTCTTATTAATATTTTATGGAGTTTAGGATGGAATATGAAACTTTTGGGCAGCAGAAACTGGCACTGGGCACAGTATCACCACGATTAGACATGCAAGATAAGGAGAAAATAGTACAAAAATAAGGGAGGAACTTCCGTCAGAAGTTCTTGTTGGAATCTGTTGATACCGGATACATATTAAGGGCTTATTATTATTTATAAAAGTCTGTTCACCTGTCTTGTAAGATTCAGCATCATGACATACTGCGGAGTGGCTCCCGCGCAGTACATAGCCTTGATACCTCTCCACCATTTCGCACCAGAAGAGGTTTCTTCTAAAAAGAACGCTCTAAGATAATGATCTGCTGGTGAACTGCTGAAACCGTTGTAGCGCAGCTGGAACGAACCTATCCACGGCATATCCTCAAAGTAGGCGGTACGATAGCTGAAACAATTTTATAAAGAAATTAAAAATTTCACTATAACATAATTCAAAAAACCGCAATTACCATCCAATAATACTTTCTGATAATATAAATAAAACGCAACTGCTGTCCAATAGTATAAGAAAAGTAAAACAACTTAAATCTTTGAAGATTTTTGAAATTTGTCTATGAAATAGGTTTTATGATTTCTAGTCGTCAAAGGTTCCAGAAACAATGCTGCTTGGTAAGAATTCTATACATTGTTGTACAATAGTTTTATATGTTGATAGTAAATGAACCTTGTACAACATCTTTCATTACATCATTATTTTCTTCATGATCATAATTTGTGCGAGCCTTGCTAAGGTATAATTTGTTTGTGTATATATACATATTTATCATCATTTGTTTGTGTATATCTATTCAACATCATCATGATCAGCTTGTCTAAGACACTAATAAGTATAAAGTATAATAAATTATAAGTATCCACGAAAGGTGGACTAACAGTAAAACATTAATACCAGAAACTTAAAAAAACTGTGTTTCTTACTCTTAGTAATAATTAGTTTTTGTTTTATTTTAAACAAATCTCACCCATTTGCCTTCGCTGTATGGAATATAAATAGCTTCGGATCTAGAAACTGTTTGGAAAATTTCTTTCTGGCGTCAGGGTGCTCCAGTTCAGTTTTCCCTGATAAAAGTGGAAAAAGCGTTGCTGGAGTGCCATCTCCGAGGATGTGAAATCTGTAAGGATTCTTATCTATTAATGATGTTCTCCGGCAGTCGCCTGCACAGCTCGGTACACTCAGAATAATAAAGAAATCAGACATTTTTTCCCATTTATACGAAGAAGTGGTATTGACTCATATTATTATGTACCAAATTTCTAAAAAATTACATATATACGTGTATCGGAGACAATGCACTGTTATATGTTTTTTTTTTCGTTTTATATATGTAGTTCCAACATAGTTAAAGGCGGTTCAACTTGGGTTCCGTAATGATACTTTTATTTCCGGTGGTGTGTCAATATTCACAGATGACGTGGATTTGACTTTAGACTGCAATAATCATTAGATAAAAATTCTTAACTATTTGTCTTAATTATTTTCTACCACATGTATTATACCCTTTAAGAATAGTAGCCTGTAGCTCCTCAGTTAAAACCTTCAAACTCCTGGGCATCTGCCGTGTGAAGCCATTACGAGATGTGGAGTCGAACCCAAGGATCACGACGTTGTAAGAATTGTTTCTACCAGTAGAAGCTTTCGTGTCTACCTGACGGAGTCCTGCCTTGTAGCCGTACCATTTCGAGGAAAGAAGACCAAAACTGAAATGAGCCGTACGTTACATGTCTCAAATATTTATAGAAACACTTAGTCAAAATTACAAATGTTTGATCGAACCTAGTTTTTAAACTCTGATAAAAGCCAAAAAAAAAACGGACAGGCCTAGAATTATTTGCTTTCCAACATTTTTCTTACTTAAATTAACACCGCGTATACCTACGACTTGTTGTAAACCCTAATGTACCTACGCCAACATAGTGCGGTGGAATATTCTCGATCTTCGCAAATTGTAGGCGAAATCTCGTAGTCAGCAACGAGATATAAATGGGGCGGTCACGAGCACATTAAGTACTGGCTTTATCATTCTCAAAGGAGTTAGATAAAGAATCTGGTGGCTTAATTATCCCGTGACTATAATCATTTATCACTGCGTTAATAGGGTGCATTGGGAACCATACATATTCTTTCGACAGTAGGTATCTTTACGATTTGACCCTGAGCGTCCCCGCAAATAACATTTGTTGATCTGATAACTTGATATACTTTTTATTAGGATGCGTGTTTACGAATTTATTTTAATAAAATTTTTTAACTACTAAAGTTCTACACGAAGTGTTATTTGACTTTAATAAATACTTTTGTTTATTGATCTATTTGATATTAACAAATACCTTTACTTATAATATATATAAATATATATTAATTAGTATAAAAATGAAACTAAGAAAATCGGTTCTTTTTTCGTAACATAAAAATACAATAACACAATTAATTACTGAGCAGCGCCATCTATCCGCAGTTGTGCTTACTAAGGATAGGTGAGATTGTTTAGTTATCTAATAACGGAAATCTGAGAATGTATAATTATGCATGTATAACAACAGATGGCGTTGTTACACACTTATGTAAGTAACTTATTACGTAACACTATCTGACCTATATAATTGTGGTAAAGTACAAATTCAATAAGGCTCAATTCTCACCAGAGCAGAATCGAAGCGAAGTGCCGCGACTTTTTAATAGCATATTTAATTAGTAGGTATATCTATATCTCTGACCACCTTTATTCATACTGCGCTAATAAAACATTGTTACCTGTTTTTATTAAATCCAGAACATGACACTTTAACGTGATCGCTTCTATTCAATGTATATTTTTCTTGTCCAATGAGTTTGCTAGGAGACCCGACCAAGTGGTTTCGGTCATTAATATATAAGATGTCTTTATAGGTACAGGCGACATTTCGATAATTCTCAATAATTTCTTTCTTCACTTGACATTCTGATTTCTGAGAAGTCATTGTAATGAAATAGGTCAACATTAGAGAAAGGATAAAACTTTTGATATGAGAAATGAAATTGTTTTATTTCATTTTATCAGCTGCTTATCTAATATCCTTCATCAAAAATGAAATTAATTTTATCAAATGACAAAGACACTTACATAACATTCAACCCAGTCTACGCCCGGGCACTCGATCTTGGGAGCCTCTTGATAAAATCTCATGGCCTCTTCAGAAAAAATATGTAAGGCGGGAAACTCACATCCTAACCCTTCAATCCTGGTCTCCATACTGTCGCGAAGCTTCTTTTGCATGAGTCTATGTAATATAATATGTATGTATTAAATTTACCTATTAGGTATAACACACGTTTGTTTTTAACTAAAGATGATTATAAAACTATTTTCTATTTTATTTTTTTCATTGCTTTACTAAATTGGATTTTCCACTACACGATAATCATAAATGTGTTTGTCTACAAAAATAGTATTTATGTGTAATTTCCTCCTCGAAGTGATACGAGGGATAAAAATTAAACTATTTACACTTCTTATTTAGATTTACAAATTATATTACCTACATTATAAAAATGTAACCAACATAAACTAATTGGGGGATGATATTTGATCAGACACGATATCTAATGGACAAAGCTGATATAATTATTAAATATATCGGTATCATTAT
>DWME01002740.1:0-20010 GCA_018244795.1 Parelbella ahira ahira | reverse complement strand
TTTTCGCTAATCGTTATTCGGCCGCGCCGCGACAAGCTCCCTAACACACGGTAAAATAATTTACGTTCGCTGTGTAAATTTTGTGTTTATAATATCGCGTTATTATTTTTTTTTAGTAACTTTAAGGTTTTACTCTAATGCATTTTACTCGATTAATTCTCAGGCCATTAAACAAGTGCCATCGTCTGTCGTAGTTTGTAAGTACAACGTGGTAGATATTCCATCGCAGATGCATCGATTAGATTTTAGGTTCTATTGCACCTTCTTTTTCATCCTCATCCTTCCAAATTTCATTTCCATATCCAATAACGTGTACAATATGACCTTTATCACTGATAAGTTGTATTGGTGCTATATCAATGGGTGCTGCTGCAACGGTTTCCACATCTCTTATTAGGTGATCTCTATTTACATTGAAATTGTTCTGATTTATATATTTAATGGTAAATATTAATATATTTTTATACTGTAGTTAATTGTTAGCGGCGGACCCTATTTGGGTTGTAACGCCTATGTCATTATTGATACCTGTATTGAGAGCAACGTAACATTCCCAGTTTGCGCTTTACTGTCCGTATAACAGTGTTTGTGATCCATCCAACGTGTAACGACTATATTAGTGTAAGGCATGATGTGTGTTTACTGAATTTACTTTTAAACTGTTGAAAATTTTCACTAACGCCTTGTGAACCGATAGAAAGTGCTGGTGCTAAATATAAATTTTTTTATTTTTTCTATTCGTTACAATAAGCTTTAATTGTATGATTTCTTCTGTCAATTGAGTCAGCCATATTTAAATTGAAAGTGAAATTTCACATAGATACAAGTTTTATTTATTTCTACACATTGTCGATTTACAGAGCGTTAGATGACGGTCCAGTCATACTTGTATTAGATTCTTTAGTACATAATAAATGTTAACTGTTTTCAAAATTTTATAATTATGATTGGACTTGTGATTTTGATGTTGAGACATAATAATTAATTAACAATATAGTTTTTAAGTAATTAATGACGATGTATCCTAACATTTCGGCGTGAACGATAAGACTGTGGAACAGTGTCTTCTTAGTAGTGCCTTATTGTATCAAGAGTGAGTTAAAATTAGTACTTTTGTACTTAAAATTTATAAACTGTCCGTACACAGTATTATTTTACGGATTGTCCGAATATTTTGATTTAATCTCGGTATTTTGTGCAGTCAAGTGGAATTGAGATCTGGACAATTCGAGTCTTAATTTATGTTAATTGATCAAAGTCGAGATACTCTTCGCTGTACTTAAGTTAACCAATCGCTAGTCTGCTCGGTCGATGTGAAACTTATTTCAGACTTAAGTGAATTATTTTTATGTCAATCACAGCTTATTGAAATTGAACGGTTAATTTTTCTTTAAAAAACGAGCCTAAGTTTGTTATAAGTTCCAATGGGGAAAATAGCTTTTTTCAAAAAATTTTCTTCGACTATACACCAAGTATATCCGTAGAGACTACGAGCATGAAACAAAGTACTTTAAACATTTTATTTAAATGTCTGTGAAATCGGATAGCAAATTTACGACGTGTGTTGTTTTTTTTTTGTAAATCTTTTTATACCACTTCCACGAAATTTATTGCACATATTAAGATAATTATAGGGCTCTTCACACGTTGTCCATTTGATATCTGTATTCGATGCGTTCAGTGTATAAATTATTTCGCAGTTAAGTCATACATGTACTTAAAACATTATCAGAATTTGATATTAAAATATTATTTGTATTTACGCGTTACGACCAATAATTGTTGAGATGTGTTTTTGGACACATTGGAACTAACGTGAATTTAGAATATTCTAGAAATAAAATGCATGTATGTAGATTGGTGAATGTTCGTTTTCTAGAGCTGCGTTCTTTATTCTAACATATTCTAAATTCACGTTAGTACGAACGTGGTGTATAAAAATTACAACATTGATAAAGGTGGTCATATTACCATTAACGTCAAGGCTGCCGTGCATCATTGGCTCGCACGTACCACCAATAAAAACACGAAAACATATATTTAAATACGAAATTAAGTTTTTCGACGGGCTTTCATTGCGTTTCGAGGCGATTATTCATGGTCGGCTGATAAATGTGCAATGTGCAATAATTCAATTCTTGTTTTTAAAATGTTGTTCCTTTGACACTGTACACATATAAGTACTCGCGTCCTGCAGCGGATTTATGCGGATTCATAAGAAAACAGCATTTTCAATGTTTTTGTAGTTCAATAGTACCTGTGTGTGTACAGAATTAAAGACACCATAAAGTACGTATATTTGATAAAGTCAATATGTGTATTCGAGCTTGTATTGGGTTTTAAGACCAGTACACACTTTCCGTGCATATTGCGAAACGTGCGCGGGTAGATTAGACGTCCAACAAAGTGTTGTGCATTTTTCTGCTCTCGCTCCTTTAAAGTTTAAAGAACTATATATATAAAAGAACCGGTTATGCGTAAGCCGCATTAAGGTGTGTACACATAATCCGACACGGCGGTTATCGGAAGATATTCCGATATTGATATGTATGAAATTCGTTTTGATATTGTTAGCTGGGTATCGGATTCCGATAAAAACGTCGTTTCGGACTATGCTGTGCAAGAGCATATGCACACTGACGGGAATTACTTATGGCGACTATTCAGTATGTCGCCGCGTTACTACAATTTAAAGCTTGGATCACATCTGCGCTCAGACAATATTTACAATTGAATCTCATTGGTTAAAAATACTTTTATAGCTAAATAATTGTTGTGAATAGACGATATCCGGTTGTGAGTTGATCATCTTTGTCAAGATTCTTTGTCCGTAATAAAACGATAAGGTCCAAGTCGCCCCCCACCCCAGGGACCGCTTTTTGAATTTATATCACCGGGGGGAGAGTGGGGAGCGACTTGTTAATGCAATGTGATAGAAATAATACCTAAAGACGCTAGATCATTGTTACTGTAAAAAATACATTTTTTTGTTGTAAATATGTACAATATAATAAATGGGATAAGCGAGAGTAATTTTAATACTAGATGCAATGTTGTACAAGTTTATCTCTATTTAAATATTTTTTTTTGAAAGATTTAATCTACTCTATTTTTTAATTAATGACTTATTTTATCGTTTCGAATAATTTATATTACGCGTTTGTACAATGTCGTAGACGAAAATGGGAGGAGACATTAAAAAAATTATAAAAAATAAAATGTTAAAAAATGTGATCAGATTTTGTATTGTATTTAATTTTAAGTCACCCACCTTCTGCCCATCCGCTATTGGATTGTCCCTGGAAAATGGTCCTAGTGGAGTCCTACCTTGATTGAAATTTCAAATGTCTGTTGATGTTTATTCTATTAATATGTAATAATATCGATGCTCGTGGTATATATTTGAGAGTTCAATTAAGGCATATCTCAATGTGTTTAGGGGCGGCGCCCGAGGGGCCCCAGTTAAGGCATCTCACTATTCTATGGAAATTCGTCGCATGGCTTAAAGGCCTAAAGCTATGCGATCGCGTTCCATGGAATTCTGTCGTGCTTTAATTTCGGACGCCGCCGACCGGACAGCGCGGATCATCTTCCATAACTCAGCTGCACAATGTCGTAAAGCAATTGGACGTTTGTTATTAACCCGGCGGTATTAATATCGATGCGTCGTGGGGTGTGTCCGATAGTGTTTGGTTTTTATCGACTGCAACCGACCGCTTTGCGATGGGAGCCGGTTTCGTTCTTTTCACGCCCCCGAGCCGGTATTCTCAAATTGGTCGGTTGATAGTCGTTTTAAAGTACCTCGGTGCCAAGAGCGGTCCTGTTCGGGTGATTACTTTTGCTGCGACCGTAACGAATGTTCCAATAACAAAGATCCAGTAATTGTTCAGTGATTCTCCAATGGGTTCATCCACAGTGACATCGGCGAGTTCTTGGCAACGATTACTTATACACACATACATACACAAACAATAGACTAAGATTGGCCAATCTTTTGTGACGGAACATAAACAGTGAAATGAAGATAGAAAAGAAAGAAACGAGAAGAAATGTAAAGAAACGGTAAGGTAAGTGGTATTGTTTTTTTACATTAAATTTTATTTAACAACTAACAGACGTGTTTTCGTGGTAACAGAGTATAAAGTGATAATTGCATTAAAATGATACAAGTTTAGAGAGAATAAAAAAATTCAAAAAATATTTTGCAAGTTTTATTAAAAAATAACTTTACGATAATAGCATTTATGCAAAATGTCTGTGCTCATAGTTAAACTCCTTTTTCTACGTGAGATGTGGTTTTATAAACATGGTGACACTTAGTTACTCTCTTACACCGAACGCACGATTTTAACAAGATTTGTTGTTGTGTTTTATATATGTGCTTTTTCAGATAACTGTACTACAGGTATCAATAGGAACGTCGGTGTAAATATTTACAATATACATACGTACGTTGAGAAGGAACAGCATATAACTTTTATACGTTCTTCGTTAGCTGTACAGTAAAAAAGGATTGCAAATTTCAGCATCATATAAATTTCACAATACAATATTGGGAACTTAAAGCAGATACGTTCTGCCCTTGGAGCAATTACTTTTGTGTAAAAGTATCTTTTACACTGTCAAAGAGTAGCGATAAGCGATAGTAGCCTAAATATCCGTTAAATTAATATATAGCGTTTATTCCATTCTCAGCACTAAATTTACCTATAAGTAGAATTTTATCATGTCTTGTTACTAATACACAAAGACGAAACAGTGTAATTACTCAGTACCACAGATATTCGTAATAATCGAAGTGTCAGAATTTTTATTACAGTACTCTCCGCATTCTGTAGATCTCTTCATACCGTCTCATGATTTAATAAAAACAATTTGTCTATCTTGTTTCCATAGTCATATTTTGATCATACATAAATAAACCAACATATTCTAATAAACAACATAATCATATGCAATATATCAGTATCCAATAACTTAGTAAATGATATAGCTTAAAACGTGGTAGGTTTTACTCGACGTGGAATACGACATATGGACATTACTTCGGCAATTAAAGTGTAAAGAACGATGAAATCAAGGGTATTAAATTTGTACTTAACTTATTTTTAGTGAAATAACTCTAACTGTCCCGATAAACAACAATATATATACTAATACATTGTGTACATTTACGATGATGTAAAACATATAGAAAGATAAGGTTAGGAATTGTTAAAACTATTGAAAATCGAATTTATCTATAATCGAACTCAGCCATTCAAAAAGAGAGACAGTTTTCTAGAGTCGTTGATTTATCGCTTAATCGCTTGTCGTGGATAGCTCGTGGTGCGTCAGGTACCTAATGTTCGAGATACTTAAAATGTGAAATTTTTTTTTTTTTTTTTATTTGTAAGAGGATTCAGTAGTCTTTATTTAATGAGCTCTTACACTTGAGGGTGTAAGATTTATTATTGGAGAGGTGTTTATAAAAATATTTATTATTGACATTAAAGGGAAATAATCTTTTTATAGTGGTTATATGAGCTTTTTTAAAAATTCTAATTGAATATTCGTAAAAGCGTATTGATGTAAGAGCTTCGATTTCATGAATATTAAGATGTCTTTTTAATTTAACTTTTCTACTTGTTTACCATAGAGATATTTCAACGAAAAGAAAATGATTGGTTTCATGCTTAATATATACCTATATATCGTTTTATGATAGAGTAGTACTTATCAAGTCACATATAGATACAAGTACTATAGCAATTAAAAATCAGTTGGGGACATGCACCCTAAATCTTGGTTGAGCACTGTTTTCTCTTATACGCTTGATGTGTGCCGAAGTTAAAATAGGCTGACGTAAAGGGAGTTTTATACGTTTTTAAGAGAAGCCATATTTCATTCATTGGGTACAGTACTTAAATACATTTAGGTTAAAACGGAAGAAATATAGCACCTGAAGTTGAACACTACTTTATCTAGCGCATCGTTAGTTTCGAAAAGCTAAATCATTCGAGACTCAACAAGTTCGTTCGTACAGACCAACTAATTTCAGAGCTTTCAAAAAAGCCCAGTAAATTACAAGCTCCGGTCAGTTTACATTTAAACTCTCGACGGCGAATAGTTTATTTTTCCACATTCATTAACTGTGTATTATAGCCGACACCGGCATTATCGGCGCCGGGTCAGTCTTAATGTATCCGTTTAAAATATTGTGACGTTTCGTGAATAATCTTTGCTACGTGAGCTTACTATATTAAACCAACCGTTTCGTCTTGACCTCTTCCTCTCTTCCCATTTTCAACGCTTAGGATATCGTGTTCTGGTTGAGTTGTATGGATGCTTTTTAAATTTAAGTCAAAACACAATTACTGAAGCCAAATTTGACGAATAAATGTTAAGTGCAAATATTGTTAAAATGATAAAGTTTATGCCGTCGTTATTGCCACGTAAATAAATCTATGTAAACTACTCCAGGATCGATCCAAATTGAGAAACAAATTCTAAAATTGTCTTGGGAAATGTAGGTACCAAGTGCTAAGAGGCGTTACCTTGATTGCGTCTACTTCTATATCTCAGACCATGAGCGGGTCTTATTAATTTGGTCCAGTAATTTCTCCCGATGATAGTCGTCTCAATGGTATGGATTTACAGCGAAACGTGCGGCAATAGTTCATCCGGTTACAGTCTTTATTTGACCGTCATGCCGTTTGTCCAAATGTCTAATGCTTATAATATGCAATAATTTCACAATAGCCACATTCACTTTGCATGTGGGTATTAATTTTGTTTGAAGGACATTTTTACTGCAATAATCCTTCTGAAGACAAATATGCTTTATATTTATCTTCTATCGGTTTTCCAACAGACGCAAGCATGTTTGAAAGTTTGAATACAGTAGGGTTTTGTAATATATGTAATGAAAAAAGCTGGCTCGGTTTGCTTGAAGTCCGTATTGATAGAAACGAGTCATTCGGTTTTAAACGAAACGATTTTATTTATCTTTACTTTATTATGAATGTAAATGGTATTGCTATCTGCAATTTTAAATGTGTTTAAAGCACTTCTATCGAAACGTAATCTAATTGTTTATATAAGCAGTGGTTTGGTCAAAATTTTGTTTAAACGAAAGGCGCTGAATCAAAGTAGACTTTAGCGTTAGCAAAACTATTTTTTATATTTACAAGGTATATCTCGTCTTTATTACCTCTTTTTTTTAATATTTATAATTACTTCCATTTCGCTCGGCTATCATGAATAAGAGTCAGATCGATGTCTCATGTATTTCCACCTTTACAAGCGTAATCTCCTCTGACGATAAGTTCCACGTTCTTGACAAGACTTTTGCCATCAAAGCTATTTATACTTGGATTCCCCTGAGCAGCTCGTTCACAGGATTGACATATGTCGATAGCCCTATAATCGTAAAGTGTGATACCTGAATAGTTTTCCCAGTAAGCATTCGGTCACGCCACATCAGTCTCCCATTGATTAGCATTATCATAGTGAGTGCATATGCACGTTAGCACTTACAATCCAACATTGCGAGGTATTAATCGACCGTAAAGATTGATGGCGTTTTTATAGCAGTTTAACAGCAGAAGTAGCAGCTAATAAATTGTAATTTAATTTAGTTTACAATCAGTTCTGTTGTTATAAAAATTGGTAATTATAGTTTGTTTAAGGTACTCATTAATGTACTGATACATAAATAACTCTAGTTATTGACTTAGTCAACCGCGAGACATTAATGTAGTTTTATAAAAATAGATCAGCTGAATCGGAAATTTTTTTTCGTTCACATTTTAATAGTAACAAGAAAACGATTTTGTTTCAGCTTCAAATTGAATCTAGATATTAAATTATTTACAGCTACCCGCTAATCAGTATTCCACATTCAAAGTTGATCATATGATTTTTCCTGACGAATGAGGCGGTTTTATAAATCAAACAATTAAATTGAAATTCCTTGTCATATCGATATGAAACAGTCACTACATACATTTAATTACATTAATCTATTGCCATTTACCTGAAGTATGATTAACACATTCAAAACATATTGTAATGGTTCATGAATTGAGTGAAATGAAATTACATGAAATGCATACCTGCCTACATAAAGTTCATGAAATGAGTATTACTGTAGTGAATGTGTTGTAACTTCATTCTGTATTGTATTTAGATTCATAGAACATACATATATGCAGTAAATGCGAAACTTATTTAATTAAAAAAACCTCTGTATTGGTTGCAGACGTACCAATTACTAAGGACTTGATTATAAATATTAGTTGTTTGTATGAAACAGCTTGAGAAGAAACATTTGTGAGAAATGAAGAATCAGCAGTGACCATCCCAAGAACGAGGAGTAATCGCTTCATTGATCGAGTGGTTGCAAAGCACGGCTGGTGATTGTGAGGTCTCGTTGGGGTTGGGTTGGGTACTGTTGGATTTTTATAACTTAGATTTTTTAATAGAAATTTCTAATAGTAGCTCGAATTCTAGATCTGTGCCCGGTGTATGGCCTTAGGCTCAACACCCATTCCATGGTGGGCCGTAAATGTAACTGGTGAAACGTAGGAAGATATTACACTCCTCTGCCAACACTTTCGGTGATTATAGGCGTGGTGTTTTTACCATATCAACAAGCATTGCGTGGCTCCACAAAGGGCAAGGCAAGGCAAGGCATTTATATTTAATAAAGTGCCAAGGATAACACTATGCAAACAGCAACCCACCAATGTGGGCATTGTCCGCCAGTTTAATGATCGAAAATTTGAACATTTTTGGTATCTTCAGGTAGCCTATATTTAATTTTATCAACAGGAATGTCCATAAATGTCTTGTGCTTAGAAAACTTCGTTTCTTGAAATTATTCAAATTAACTTTACTATTAAACTACATTGTTTTGACAGTATGTATTTGTAAATTGTTTCTAAGGTGAAGTTATTTTGCTTAGCAAACTTTTACCTATTTTAAAATTATGAGTCCGATTTTAAACGCCGCAATTTACTGATATTAGATATTTCATTTTTAAATGTTATTAGATATTTTTCATAATCACTATTCTGAATATGTAAAGTTTAGAACCAACGGCCAAATCTTGTTTGTGTTATATTATCATAAGTGACACCTATTACTGCAGCAATAATTTTTTGAAAAAAGGACATTTAAGGCGGTTTCCTGTTGTAAATCTCGCCGCAGTCGTTCTTGCTGTCTCGGAATGGTCCACATTCATCGTGGTCACAGCAGCCATTACGGAATACAGATGGTCTGCTCACATGCTGTTGGCATGCGCTGTGAAATGTTTCTTTTTACAAATGAATACCACCAGCGTCCCAATTCCGGTTAGCATGGTGTGAAACAACCAACTTTTCTTTGCTTTCATGGGAAAGCCGCAGGGTTCAAATGTGGATTTCACTACCTTTGTATTTGTTGCTTTAACCTTGTTTCTCTTACAATACATTGAATTTTGTTACAAAATTTTTCTCTAGCAGTAAATTACATTATGACATTTACAAGTGGTCTTTAAGTGTATTTTCACTATTTAAATTATGGATGTTAAAGTACGTTCAACAGTTTAAAATTTTGAGAAGAGATCTAACATTAGATCTGTGATACATATACATACGTAAATATGTAAAGTTCTGTTAAATCATTTAAGTATGAAGTTCTACTGTCACCCTTGTCGCGCAAATGTAAATCTGCTGAATGTAGTTCTAGATCCGTTAAATTAGCTCTATATTGTATACATCAAGGACATATTTTTTAACAAGTATGAAGGGGTTAGGACTTGAGATCAAAAAAGCAATAATAATAAAAATTTATTGAAGTGTGAACTGGGTGTGCGTGCAAGTATCAGCTCTGTGAAGGAGTGTCTGGAACATTAAGTAAACTTCTCACATTATAATTTTTGCGCATTAAAATGCGAAAAAAAATATCGTGAAACTGCTATAAACGCTCCCAGGAAGTTTTGAACACGATAATTTGCCGGCAATCACTCACTTTAATACATATGATTTCGCGCCCAAGCAAACATTCGGTATCGGTAACACACTTATCATAGGTGCCAACCCTGCAATCTCCACGGTGTATAATTGAAAAGAAATGCTTGTGGCCTATTATTTAAATGTTTCGATAGGGCTATCACACCACTTATAATATTATGTGAACCATTATGGTGTTATATTGTTAAATAAACGTCCTGGCATCACACTGAAGGTTTATAATTAAGAAATGAATTTAATCTAGTCTGTTACGTAAAATGTAACCTTACGTCATATGTTTAATTTAAAAAAGGCCACACACATTGAATAAGATGCTATGGTACAATATAAAAATGTAATGTGATTTGTATTTAATTTAATTATTTTCAAAGGCCATTTTTAATCGACAGTTATGCAGTGAATGCAGAGCTATGGGGTAGCCCTGGTAACAGAGTTGGTTTTGTACTTTAGTGACGGCTTTCGAATGCGTTTCATCGAATCGATTCTGAAAATCGATTAAAACAATTGAATCCGAATACGTAGTTGTTGATTTTAATTTACAAGTGTATGGGTATGTGGAATCCACGAAGGAAATTCAGTTATTTTTATTGTCTTAAAGTACTGTGATTTCCATACAAAATCAATCTAAGATATTCCATTACTTTTTATTTTATGTATAAGGTACCCAGAGTTCACAGATTATCATCATCATCAAACACATAATGTTTTTTTGGACACGGATCTCTTGTCATAATGAAAAGGCCTACGGCCATTATCTGCCACGCTGATCAATTGTGAGTTGATATCTTCACAGTTCGTCTGGTGTTAAACGTTTGTTAAATGCATTTAATGGATTTCTTTCTATGTACATATGTATATACGGTCTCTAAACGATTTAAGTTCTGAGTGAAAGTACCAAAAGGAGAAGTCGGTAGGCACAAATAATCGCTGCCGCCCATGGACGTTTACCACCGACCTGGAATAGGACTATAGACACAGGAATATTAGCATGACTTGTTAATAAGACTATTAGTAAGAAAAATTGATCATAAACAGGACTACTGGAATAAGACTCATGTAAACCGCTAAAGAAACCTGATGAGATTGAAAAAAAATATCTCAATTGAAGTCCATTAAATATTATATATTATGTAATTGTTATTGTGTAGCAATGCGTTGAAAATGAGAGTTCGTGAGTATTCGTCTAATATTTTGGCCGTTATAATTGGCGGCTACAAAATCAGTAGCTGGTGCAAATGTGGTGTCGCCTTAAGGTTCAAAGCTGAGTTGTGACTACTGTACGTATGAGAAAATGTGTTTTATATTCACTTACCCTTCAGTATTTCACAAAGTTACGGTTACAATACCGTAAGCGCTTGTCATAAGCGATCACTTTGCATTCGCTCCGGACATGCACTGACTGTAATTGGACGCGCGGGGGAACTTGACATGTTAATTACTTGTTTGGTGGGCAATTTACGCCAAAATCAAATTTTTTACCTGAATTTTTAAAACAAGCAATTTATGAAAAAGAGAATTTAGAGAAATACTTTTAGCGAGGCGGTAGCATCTTCGTAAGCTATAACTCCTAGAGAAATAGTTGGAGAGGTATGTGTGATTCTATTCTTTGCATCTTTTTGATAGTTATCACTTATTTAAAGTTCCGGAATCTCACGAATTCCTTTATTTCGAAATTAAATGTGATTTGCAGTCTACATTTCTAGCTGTTTATTAATATTTTTGACATAGCTTTCTATCGTTTCTAAGACTTTAAAAAAATCAGATCATTCGCGTTGACTCGTTTCCAACGTTTGGAAATCAGAAAGTAGCTATTAAAATAGACGAAAAAAAAGTAAATTAGTTCAGTCGGTGATTATGTTTAGGTAGAAAAGCTTTGCACAGCTCAATCATCTGACGTGAATCGTTTTAACGGTCTCGACATCATGAAAGGACAAATATTCTATGTTAACAATATCAATAGGGGATAAGCAGTTGCAGTACCCGCTCAACGAATTGTTGTTACTTTAGTATCATAGTGTTACGAAAATCCCTAATTTATTAATCTGTGTCGCAATGATCAGTGCATAGAACACTGCGCTTATCGGAATCACCTTCCAAAGTTAGTCACGAACTCTGATACTAGTGACAGCTTTGGTGCTAAAAGAGCCGTGTAATACGAGATATACTAATGTAACGAGGTACATCAGCGGAATAATCAAAGCTAGCACAGAGAATAGGTATCTACAATAGTTTCTGCTAGGTCATATATTATATTTTCATGCCAAGTACCTTACCGAGTAGGCGGAAAGCATTGAAAGAAATGGAAAGCATACCTTTTTATTCTAATGTATACTTATAAATATATGTAACTTCTGCAGTTGACGTCAACTTTTAACCGATTTTTTATATTACCTGTTGGTGTTATTTGCTGTCAATATTTCTTTATACTCAATCCTTATTAGACTTTTAAAATAATAAAGCTTCACAATACAGCGATTAGTATGCAGAGGAGTAATTTAATAAATATACAATAGTATTCTTGTAGGAATTATTAAAAATGGTAGCTTATTCAGATACAGATGAAGCAGTGAAGAAACAAGAATAACTGACATTTCGGCGCTAAGCAAAATATCATTCTGACCAGGAAACAAATAAAATCCTTTCTTATCTTTATTGTTAATGCCACAAAACATTTTACTTCTCGCGCACACGTCGAGTGCTGTGGCTGACAGATAATTTGTTTTACAGATAATTTCACCGCGATTCAACAAATGGATTGACTGCTAAATGTATGAAAGTAGTCCGTGTCGTCTCGTTTCTTTTGCCGTGCAAGTTTATGTCAGCTCATTACAGGTTACTGTGTGCAATTTGCCGGTGAAAACGATTGTTTTCATATCGTTTACGTCATTTAAGTTTTAGTAGTGTCCTCGTAACCTGTACACTTTTATATTTGGGTACTTTCAATGTTTATAGCACAGATAAAAAAGTATTATAGATGACAATATACGTTAAAGAATTGGCAAAATAATTTAATTGGCGGTTTATATTTTCTATAGAATGCTAATAATAAGGCAAGTACTAGTATTACTAAGTAGTATTTTCGCGTTGGGGCTTTCTGGATATGTCTGGAATTCATACCGTGCGAATGCATCCATACATTCGTTCCCTCACGGGCGTCCTATTTTCCAATTAGTTAAATTCGTTTTATATGTCCTGTAAATATATGAATACCTAACATTTTAACACAACATAACGTCATGCCTGTATTTCCCCAAGAGAGTAGGCAGAGGAGAGTAGTACACCGCCATGTCCAATTAGTTATGTTATACGTGATACCATCGAATAGGGGGTGAACCTCTTGCCATACTACTATAACTGCTCTCAACCATTTCATCACAGAGCAGTCATAATTTCACTCATTCCAGTTTATTTATGAAACGTATGAATATTAGATCAGGTAATATCAGGTAGGTGTAAAAATATATGTGTCGAACACGATATTTGAAATTTTATCGTTGTTGAGGAGATATTGTAATAATGTCTCCACGGGTAGGTAAGATACGAATAGATACTGCAGGGCTGAGGAGACTTTCCTAACGAAAAATAATGTTGAGTAGAAATGTACTAGCTCATTTTTAGGAACAAGTCATTTATACCTACCGTCAAATTTTCACCATTATCAGGAATGGCGGTAGATGATGCTACCACTAAACACTAAGTCAGCCCTCTGTATAATCCACTTAAATTATGGTATTATAACGAAGTAAAATTAAATCAATAAAAGCTGTAACTGAACAACGTAACTGTCGCTGCGTTTCAGCAGAACGTTAGATTCGAATCTTAATAGCACCGTTATTAAAAAGTTCAGGTTGTTTGGCAAAATCTACTCAGTCAGTTGGCCATTACTTATAACTGTAAGGGCCCGGACCGCTGGTTCAAGCCACTTGACCCGCGATTGATCGACGATAGCAATAGCCGTCGCGAACTACGGGCGGACCATAAGGGTGTACCCATATTTATAAGTGTCTACCGGTTAGGTTCGCGCCGGTTTGAAAGTTCAAAAGACCATACAGTGTGTCATTTGTTAATTAAATTGATCTAGTTCTAGATCTTAAATCTGATTATATGTTGTTTAATTAATTACAATTTTCACTGGAACGTTTCATGTAATATAGCATAGTAAAGGATGTGTGCAGAATAATGCTGGTTGTGTAAAATATTTTATTTATACAAAAGAAACTTCTTTTCGTAACTACGATAGTATCATATTCTGTAATTAGCAGTTTAAAGTATATTGTGAATAGATCTTGAGATAAAAACACATGTTCCACTCAACAAATTTCTAATCAACACCACAATTTCTAACCGGTAAACAGTTGTTTGATTTTTCTTTATTAAGTTAATTCTAAGTAATTAAAGGGAGATCCATTAAGATTGTTTCAATATTACGTGTTATTGCACATGAAAATTCTATCCGGATTAGTCGTTTTAATGCGAAAGAATATGGGTATACCCTAAATTGGTAGAGTCAAAGCGCTAAGTAAATAAGGGATGATAAAGGAAATCTCGTGATAGTTTTAGTACAAAGCGTCATTTATTAAATTGTGAGAAGATTTCTGATCACTGTAATATATTTTGATTGGGAAATTTGCCAAGCCATTAGTCCTTCATTTTATTGTTTCCTTACTATTATTTAATGTGAAAATATCGCAAAAAAAAAAATATTTATAACATTTTACAATATATACGTAATCGATGTAGATTCGAAGAGTTCGAATCTAGTTTTACGAATTTAGTTATGTATTTTGATTAAAACATAGTACGTAGATAATATTCCTTTGCATGACTTACGTTCACTAAAGTTTCTCTTCGATTTGTGTAGTTTTCGAAATCAAAACTTATAGCGCCTGATATTATGATAAATAGCAATATGTGCCACAATATTTTGTTCACACATAAAATTTGTGTTATTTATGGTTGAAGTTCACGATAAATTATATGTTCTATAATTTGTTTACTTAGTAAGGGCACATGTTGTCTAATGCGCCCTTAACACGCGACCCGGCGACTGTCCGTTTTGAAATATTGTGTCTTGAGTTCGAGTGCAGTCCACAGTACATTTATTATATGATATATTCGATGTCTGTTATTAGTGTGTAAATTTAATTATGGTTTTGACGTAATATTCTGATTTTTAATTAGATAATTTTTTTAATCGGTTATCTTGTTTATTCTTCATTTTTAAATTGAATGCATTTATTAAATTGAAGTCATTATACCTCCGAGGACTAAGTACCTACATTATACTATCATGTTTTTGAATACCTGTTAAGTTGTAACGTAACATTACCCCTATAATCCTAGAAGGGGTAGGCAGAGGAGTGTAGTACACTCCCACGTTTCACCAGTTACGTTTAAGTCCCATGGAATAGATGGTGAGCCTTGTGCCATACACCGGGCGTAATTCCAGACTCTGAGTCAATACTAGAAATTCTAAGTTAGAAAAATCCAATAGCAGCCGACCCGGCATTAGAACCCAGGATCTCTTAATCGGCAGTCGCGCTTGCTACCACTCGACCAACGAGGCAGTCAGTTAAGTTGTAGTTGAATAAATGCTCGTGACTATTACACAAATATTTATAGTTGGCGGAAATCGATCCCAAAACCTACAGCTCAGCGGTTAGGGGCATTAAGTATTCAAATAAAAGTCCAGGGAAATGTGGAAATTGCCACGTAATTCTCTGACACGAACCTCACAAGATAAACGCCTCACAATCATTACAAATTAATTGTTACACGGTTAGGATTTTTACAACCTTCTTTATATATCGTCCTGGATTTGCTCGAGTAACTCCAATTTTGGTGTTTAATGAGGTAAATTAGCTTAATTTATTATTACAAGGAGCAGAGGTGCGAGAGATGCTGAAGATGTGTTACGTTTTGCGTTGTATTAATAAGCTGTGTTCACCTTTACTCCTCGATAGTGATTGATGGTGGTGCATATGTATCTGCAGCTTTAGAAAAGGTATAAGATAGTCTCATAACATTTGTATGTTCTTGATTTAGTCTCTATCTGTGTCTGAGTAATTATTGAAGCTCGTAATGTAATTGGTTATTAATAGTTTCGAAACGGTTATCTGATTTATGTTCATTTACACAAAATCAACAATGCCTTATGTCGCCTAAGTTTAGTCTGATGTTTATTGCATCCATAAAAAATAAATGTTCAAATATACTGTGTCTATTCTGAAACAAAATAAATATAATAAATGCGATAGTTGTAATGCCTGTTAAATTATATCTACTAAAACGATTACGTATTATTACACCCTACATCTTGATTAAAGATGGAACCTATCTACCTTCCTAACTATTTGGAATACTTTTTCTTAATCAACTCTTAAAATGGGAAAGAGTTTGTATACATGTCAATATAAAAAATCCGAAAGTAATTGGATGTATGTTGCATTCCTGAGCACCTAAACAGACATTTCTATGTATTTTGCTATGGATATACCTTGACAATAGGTAAAGGCTTTTTGGGATATATGTATATATTTTTTTAGTGAACGACAATAAACGGATGATCGGATAAATGTTGTTGTATACCCGTGCGAACTAATTCGCTGGTAACATTCAGTCCGTTATGAACGACCGTTTAGTCATTTGCTTTTATAACATCAATTTCATGTGTCGTGTCATTAGGATCCGCAGCGGATAAACTACATTAAGACGCTTCATCAATTTATTTTTTTAATGCACTACGCACGTTGACTTATGACGTAACAAATTACTCGAAGAGTACAGTTTAAGGGATTCTTCACACTCATTACATATCAAGCTGTAAAGAATTCTAATTAAATTAATTGCGAATAAAAACATTAAGAACGATGATGTTACTCTTTTCTGACATGTGGCTGTTACAGCCTTGAGATTTAAACAACGTGTAACACGTCGATTGTTTCAAATGCGTATAAATGTGGGTACTCCCTAATGCACCGGGACTGTAGTGCCTATTAAAAATGAATCAATCCCCTATAATTGCACTCGTGGGGCATTTTAAACAATTACCTGCGCCATCGTACATAGTTTATCGTTGTACTCGACAATCAAGTTGTCGTCTATGATATAGGGTTAGGCAGGTGCTACAACTATCGATGTACGTAACGATTATTCAAATGTAATGATATTTAGTCCTATTGTTAATTAAGTTATGTGTTTCTTCTAAGGTTGTAGAAGAATTAATTAGAATGTTAACGACTCATAACATGCTTGCCTGCTTATATAACGATGTGCAATGCTAAAATCGTTGTAAGGCAACAAATATGAATTAACATTGGACTGAACCAGCTATATACTCGTACTTGAAGCAGATCTGGGAGATGTGTTGAAGTAATGTGAAGTGGAGATTAGAGGTAAATAGTTTTAAACAATCAGAAATAATCTCCATGTTTCTCTGGCATTGGAATTATATTAAAATATTTTAATATACCATCACACCTCTATTTCCCCGAAGGGATAAGAAGTTGGATAATGGTATACCTCCACGATACACTTACACTGTACGTCCCACCATGGAATAAGGCTACTCTCATACACCAAACATAGATCCAGATTTGAGTTATTAATTGTAATTTCAAGTTACACTAATATTACTTTGCGCGAATCGGGGATCGAACACGGGACCTCTCGATCATTTGTCGTACTTGCGATCAGTTCATCACAAGGCAGTTAGTGCAATAGCAAGGCAGTTAGTTAGTATTCATATGAATTTCGGTCACAACCTCGTCGTCATCCGTCAAATTGATCCAATTTAAAATACAGGAGAAACGTCTAAACATACATATATCTATGTAACCTGCCTCTCTATACCGAAGAAGAGGCTATCATAACACTATATTTCAAGCAAATCGGTTCAGTAACTTTGTCATGGCAACATAAGAGACAACCGGGAGAGAGAGAGCTACAGTAATTTGTCATATATCTACAATACTGTCTATCGTCTATTAGACAGTAAGGGTTAAATATAATAATATTCTCGTAATGGTGTAAACACTGAATAGATTAAGCTATGTAAGTTTAGAATAGCTCATAAATTTACTTGGCACTATGTGCCTCATAATTAAATGGTCACTGTACAATGACAAAAACAAGACAAGCTCATTACCTAAGTGCTGGCAGTAAATAATTAGTCATCGCACTAAAAGATATGCAATCGCCGAGATCCGCTCGCAGTTCTCCCATTACATAAACCGTACACACGTCGCCTCTATTCAAATCTGTCACATTAATTATTTATGTGTGTAAACATTAGATACGAGGGTCTATGTGTACGGCATTTTTATCAATTAATTACAATATCACTTTTATATATAACTCGATCGCATTCTTCTGCAGTGAATGGTGTGCCAGTGGAAATGTACATGTGTAGGTACTCAAGTACATGTGTTACTGAGAAATGGATGTGTTGTAGGTACATAATGAGCGATTGAGGTAATAGGTTTTGACTTCTCTTTTAATGTAGGTGTATTAAAAATGTATATAATATATCGGTAATTAATTATATAATTCTCTATCTAAAGGTGTTAATGGGCTGACTTTTAAATGTCACTTAGCATTCCTTATTATACATGCAATATTTAAAAAATATATGCTCACTGAATGGCGTTCGTAAATCATTTTAAAACTGCAATAACTTAATTTTTAATTTCGATATTCAATAACAGTCTTCTGAGAAATGAAAATTCAATTCAAATCAACCCTTGAATATTCAATTTAAATTGACAGAAAAGTGAAAATTCGATTCAAATTCAAATTCAATTTAAATATCATTTAATCAAAAGTGGTTCATTAGAACACTTTTTGCACGTCAAAATGAATCTACCACCGCTTCGGAAGATGCCTCGCTATGGAGAAGAAGCGGCGAAATAAACTCCATAGGTGTGCTTAATTCAAATTGAAAGTAACAATTCTAATGTCTCATGTGATTGTGAAGTACGTGTTAAGAATATTTAACGAATGAGAAGACAATCACTAAGGATCTTACGGGCTACGATCCTGATATACTTTTTTCGCCTCTTTTATATTATTTAACGTCATGGTACAGGGACGTCCATTTATGGTATTTTTGACCTGGCCTTATCTTATCTTAACACGATATTATGCTGTTGACAGTAATATATTGTTTTCGCCTGGTATGGAAAACCATATACATTGATAATTATATTAATTATGGGTAGCAAAACGACTGTTCATGTAAAATCGCGACGTTACTTGTTTTTATTACCAAAATTCTTGCAATTATTAAAGCTTTTGAGCCACGAGCGCTAGGAGAAGTTGTTAATCGTGATGACGAATGAAACTATTCCGTTGGACAGACTATATAGATTACGGCATAGAACGCTAGTGCTTTTCTAAATATAATGGTTTCTATATATAATTGTTTCTTTAGAGTTATTACTTTAAGATAACATTTGATATAAAGCGTAACAAATTAATTAAGTTAAAAAACCATTTGCAGAACTGGTCTATCAAAGATTCATTGTGGGCCGACCTACGCGCGGTTTTATTTGACGTCGTTCATTATTATTTATGTATATGTTATATGGCCGATTATAAACTAACATCTGTTTCGATGTCTGTCTGTAGCACAACATAATTAGGAAAATTGTTGAATTGTAAGTGTTTAAACTCATTTAGAGATTTTTCTAGTTCACTACTTTTTTATCTTGTGTGTTGGTATTTCACTTGCGATCGTCTTTGTAGTCCGTTGCGATTTATTTGAAATCAAGACTTTCTTGTTATAATTGAGGTAAGTGTAGTTTATTCTGAGGAAGTTTTTGCCAATAATACAAAGTGTGCAGGTCGGATATAAATCAAAGTAATGATCATCATCAATACGTAACAGTTATCGTTTGGATTTGAGACTACAAATACTTGGAAGTAAAATAATTATTATTATACACGTTTTCTGTAGTATTCTATATTCATGGGTAAAAGAAACAATAATTTCGTATAAATGTATGGGTGTGTGTAA
>DWME01002739.1:0-20011 GCA_018244795.1 Parelbella ahira ahira | reverse complement strand
CTACATTCCTCTACCTACCCCTTCGGGGATTACAGGCGTGGTGTTCCGTTTACGCTATTACTAAATCCAAATTTGTTTTGATTTCGATCGCAATAATAGTCGTAGGCGTTTAAGGAATAGGTTATTTCAAGCTTAAACTCAAAAAATGTTTAACAGAAATATCTTAAGAACTTTATTAACGTTATAGCTTTTTTTATTTACTTTTATAATAAAATTAATAAGTAGAAAAAAATCATTCAGCTGTAATATTACATGTACATAGATAAATATACATATTTGTTTGACGATCACATCTTACAAATACATAAAATTTCTTAAACTCTTTTTGTGTCTGTTTTCAAAATTTAAACAATTCTAATAACGTATTGCTAAAATAATCAATATTATGTACAATGGTACATAGCACTTACAATTTTATATATAAGACAGCATATACATATTTTGTATATATACGACATATAACCTGCAAAAAAGTACCTGTGGTTTCCGTGTATGTAGGTAGGTAGTTCTGAAGGGCACAGGATATGACGAGGCCGAATGAAAGTAATACACACATAGATATGTAATTAGTACGACCTTTTATATTCGCATTCGCATTATACCTACGTTGATGGAGGCGTAGGCGGTGCGAGAAGTCTTGCTCTGCGATCTCCGAGCCAAATGCCCAACGTGGGAGTTATAGACAAAACTAAAGGCACATGTACAGCAGTGGCCTTATAGCTGATACACAAGCTGATAATGTGATGAATACCGTTGCTGAGACCAACGTGCCTCTATCTTGATCAAATGGGTCAGATGCTGGCTGATGGGGAAGTCAGGAGTCTCCACACCCGATGTGCGTGTATGTGGAGAGTGATAAATGTGTAACGTACTTACATCAGGCCAGCAAGGCTTGAGATATTTAGCACTGGGCTCTCCTCTGCCTATCCAGTAATGAACTTGGCGTGATAATAATAATACGACCTTTACGTACCAGTGAGAAAAATAAGACTGTTTTAGACGCTTTATAGCTGGACTATGGTTTATGATTACCAGGTCAATAGTTCAATTGCAAAATCACTATTTCAAGCCGGCAAAAGAACAAAATGGCCGACGTATACTTTAAAAACGTAAAACACATGCGTCTGCATAATCTATGGAGTTCAGACTATTTATGAATTATAGTTTCTCCCTGTACTCCCTGACATTTCCGAGTAGACAGAGAAAACCGTTCTGGTGTGGACCTGGCAAGGACCTTGCGTGAAGATATAAAGGATCATTATTTAGTATTGTTACTGAATTCTTGATAATATTAGTCACCTTAAAATAATATTCCTACTGCCTTGTTGGTCGAGTGTTCGCAAGTGCGACTGTCGATCGGGAAGTCCTGGGTTCTAATTCAGGGTCGAGCACTATTGGATTTTTCTAATTTAGAATTTCTATTAGTGCCTCGGAGTATGGAACTGTGCTCAGTGTATGACAATAGGCTCACCACCTATTCCATAGGATGTTAACGTAGCTGGTGAAACTTGGGGGCTTACTACTTTCCTCTGCCTATCCAGTCGGGGATTACAGACGAGATGTTACGTTTAAAAACTATATACCTTGTTTACCGTAAAGGGTGAACTCTTTCCTTATTTTGGCATCTTACTTTAAATACATCTGATTGAAGTAATTGAGAATTACAGTAACTAGGCACTTTCTAGGCGAGCGTGCTACTACCTAGGCTCCATCTCGCTTTCCATCGGGTGCCGTTGTGGTCAAACGCGAAGCCATTGCTATTAAAAATATACACATATCGTAGAACTCTAGGTTAGTATCAATATATGGACAATATCAATACACAACATTAAGCGATGTAATAATAATTAATTAATAATTAATTAATAATGATTAAATAATCACGTCGGTTTCCTTCGGGTACAGAGCAGGGAATGTCATATAATTGTATCCTTAAAGACCTGTCATAGTCCTTCAATGTTAAACATTCTCTTCATACATACAGGTCGGTTCCAGGGACCTCTAACTTCCACATTATATTTGAAAAACATAGATAAGTCGTGGTCTCCGTAAAATGTTTAAAATTATTTAACTGTTTTAAATGTAGTTATAAACGATTTCTAGAACGCAGCGTCACGTAAACGCTAAACTGGATCTATTTACGGTGCTCGCAATAAAATACAAGACCGAGAAACATGTGTAATTATCCCCATTCGATGCAAATGAGCGTACAACCATGTCGTCCGGCGTATATTGCGATACTACCGTCGCTTGTCATATCGTCAACCATTCACTAATAGATAAGTACCTATGTGGTGAAGAAATTCTAGGCCTACGTACTCCATCTTAGCACGCATCTGCGCTCTCCATTCTATAATGAAGTCTTGGAGCAATTCACACACGACTATCTGATAGTAAGCAAATCAGAAGATGGAGTGGCGCCGATTAGGGGAGGCCTATGTCCAGCAGCGGACATCAAGAGGCTGACGATGACGATACGAACATTTTCAAAACATAAGCGCATACAAATATAGAACAAATATGTACTCGTGCTCATCACAAAAATATTTGCCCTGAGTAGGAATCGAACTTTTACGCGGCAGCTACTGATTGCCTTTAAAAAAAGCACATTTTTTACAACAGATTTCTTTATCTAGAAAATGACAAAGCCTTTGAGTCCCACACTTATCCTTTTCAATAACCAAATTGAAAAGTTTTCACGGACAGGGTTATTGCCTGTTCATAACATATTTACCGTAAGCATTAGCCACTGATCATCATCATAATCGATTCTTTCTATCATTCAACGGTTGGACAACGCTCTCCCTCTCGGACCAAGATTCATGAACTAACAATCTGCCTCGTTGATTATTGTTAGTTTGGCGATTCCGTATTTTTATATCAGATCGCTATGGATAGAACAAGTACCTAAAAGCACGATAATCACCATTGCAAAGTCATACTTTTTAAAATTACTAGAATTATCGCATTTTTAAAGATCTGATCAGTTTATGATGAACATCATTTCAAGATCTACATTCAGACAATCTTATGGCTCAGTAAATAGGATTCTTGTAGTGAAAAGATCTCCAGTTAGGTGGAGTGACAATATATGTAAAATGGCTGGCAGTGGTTGGATACGAAGAGCTGAAGATCGAGCTCAATGAGGTACGGTTGAAGTGGCCTATATCCAGCAGTTGACCAAAACAGGCTGATGATGTTGATGATGATGAGACAAAGATCTGAATCTTACAGAACGAAATGATGAAAAATACCGTATGTAAAAACTTTTCAATCTTTAATAATATTTATTTATAACAAACGGACAATGTTCGATTTTTGTGTGAAGTAATATAACTGGGAATTGAGTCTTTAATATGAAAACTATATCGGGAATTGAGTCTTTAATATGAAAACTATACTCGACCCAGTAATCGAATCCACTATCCTTAGCTCAGCTATCACTTCTACGACCACTATCTCAAAGATGCAGTCGTATACGGACATTCAATGATGATAATGATGATGACAATAATGACGAAAACGTTTTTCCTTATATATTACATTTTAATTATAGTATGTGATTTTTAATATGTTTGTATGACATACATATTATAAGGACATTACATGTTTTTACATAACATTTCATTGAAATCAATTGCAAGTGTACTACATAATTCATATTTTGCAACTGTCACTCAAAGTCGTGTCAATCAAAACTTGTCGGAACATTTTAGATGCGTCCTAAAGTAATTCTTAACACCTAACATATAAAGTTAAAAGTAGGTCAAGTAGTTCATATGGAAACCTTACACGCGTTTAATTGGTGTGGTTAATTTGACGTTTGTAGGAAATTATTTGATTTTTTGCTTGAACCCGCAATGTCCTTGTCGATATGTTATTCTCTGAACTATATTTCTTACGAGTTTAATGTAGTATCTATAGCAACATGTCGTCTGTCTGTCAAAGGCTGTTTATTAATAGTGAGGTGAACGAATTAAATATTCAGCTGCCAGTCGACGAATGACATAAGCCGGGGCTTGTTTTGTATCGTTTCCGATGATTAGGGGTTGGTTCTTGATTTTTACGTTTAGTGCATGTACTTATAAAACAATATACACGTATATTATCTTAAATAAATCTTATGTTATATTTAAACCGGAAAAAAGTAGCATCACACCTGTAATCTGCGAAGTGGTACGCAGAGGAGTGTAGCACACTCTCACGTTTCGCCAGTTACCTTTCCGTTCCCGGAACAGGGGGCGAGTGCATTGCCAAATACCGGCCATAATGTTCAGTCTGCCAGTCACTTCTACATTAGAAACTTCAAGATAGAAAAATTCAATTAAAACCGGTCGCGTTTCCAATTCTCTTCGTTTAATCTGAGAGACTAATTGGTACATTGCCAAATGAAAACATTGTAACATACACCGAACGATAAATTGAAACATTATAACGTATATTAAATGGGAAATTGAATCAGTGACATATTTAAACATCGAAACAACATCGAGTGACAGATTGAAATAACGAAACATGCATCATATGACAAGTTAAAACATTATAAGTTATGTTAAATGACAAAACTATATGACATATTGAACCATCGAAACAGCTTCGCGTGACAGATGAAAACCGTAACAAGTTACTACAACGAGACATACATCGAGTGTCACATTAAAAGCGGGACGAATTGTAATATGAAAATACATCGCATAGCAAACTGAAACATTGAATCAAATACAGAAATTAGAAATTAAACAACTTTTGCGTATGTGTTGAAAGCCTGAAAGTTGTGTGCATACGTTAAATATTTAAATTAGCGACTTACATATTATGTTGGTTCACTTAATTTTAGTTTCACTTAATTTTAGATTCTCTGATAATAACTATAGGAAATACATACAACTGCACAATAGGTATAATTGTTTTTACTTCATAGCTAAATATTTTCTTTTTTTTCGATTCATTCAACGTTCAACTGTTGGACATAGGTTTCCTCTCAGAATGAAAGGGTTAAGACCATAGTCTGCCACGCTGGCCAAATCCGTTTTGGCAGAATTAACACGCCTCAGACAACTTTTTTAGAACTCCAGAAGTTGTCCAGATTACCTAACGATGTTTTCCTTCACAGTAAAATATTTTTGGTGTTTAGGAAACCCACCCACATACATATGTATGTACATAAAGACTTCTGATATCAACTTTCATCAAATTAGATGGACTCTTAGACAAAATTCTACAACAAACACTTGTTAATATCTCTAAATAAACATGAAAAGTTTGAAAAAATATACTAAATGTCTAAATAAACATTCACAACAATAAAATATATCCATTGTTTTCTTGTGACAAACATAAAATTTTGCATTAGGCTTATTTTAAATACTCTGAACAGTATGTTATTTACTGGTATCATGATTTTTAAACAACTAATTTGCTTTCGTTACGCTTTTTTTCTTTTTTAATAATATAATATACATATGTAGATAACTTGAACAGGGGATAAAGATTTCCAAAAGACTGAAGGCAGTTGTTGGATGCGGCAAGCCAAGGACACGAGGAGAGGATGGTTATTTGGGGAAGCCTATGTCCAGCACTCAGTATGGACTCAGACTGGCTGATGATGATGATGATACTGATAACCACACCCAAATGTTTTAAATTTAAATACGATATTTATTAGTAAAGGCTTTAAGTTCATCGTTTTTAATGCTCATGTTCTTATTGTATTGGGGAAACAGATATTTTCAAATATCCAACAACATAGAGCAATAGAAACGTGTATTTTGAAAAATATTGTTATTTTAGATATTGGTTAAAATTAATGGAATATTCGTCAAAACGATGATACTTTTTTATCGATTCGTTTTACGATTTAATTTTATACTACATAAAATAGGTATATCATATATTCTGAAAACATAGCTACATCTATGAGGAGAGTTATAAATGTAGACAAAAAAAACAGGGCTGTAAGGACAGAGATATTAGCACTCCGTGCTTTTAGCCTACGCCGTAAGGGACCTGGCGCCATGATATAATAATATATCCATATATAATAATATGACCTTCACCTTTATTTAAAAAACTCCGATAAAAGGGGAAAAGGTGTAAGGGGGTAATGCAGAAAAGGGGAGAAATTATTAAATTTGGCATCCACACTACGCCTGTAACCTGTAAATTATAACCTGAATAATAAAAACCAGTCGTAAATTTTCGTACAAAAAGAAGTAATAAACGACAGATCGAAAATAAAGCTGCACTTTATAACTGGGTAAAACCCAATTTATTATAATAATAAAGAGAATCGGATACGGCTCTCAGTATAAACAGTCTTGTGTTCTCAAGATTTCACTGATGAGAGATAAAAGGGTATTTGAGAACGCTTATAAATGTATATTTGACTTGGGATGACGTCAGACGCTACATACAAAAATGTATCTTATCAAAGTAATTGAAAATATCCGTCAATTAACTGAAAACATCCGTTCTTCCGCTTGGGCATCTCCATATATTAAATATCATGGACATCTCCACACACGGTATCTGATCCCAAAGTAGTTTAGAAAAGGGCCTGTTATATGGTAACCAGACGGCTGATAAATGACATATATATAATATATAATTAAAAATAAGAGGGTAGTTCTCTAAAAAAAATAAAATAATAACACTTGTAAAAATTATCCACTAGAGGTCACTGTCTCTAGAACTAACGTTGCTTATCTTTACAGATCATTTGTGACCGACAAGTGGTACAAGGCTCCGTGGGTTTCAGCTACAGAGTATATTGTGACAAATATCGTATTAATTTTATATGTTTTTAATAATAATAACATGTGAATAAAATCATGATAGTAATCACTGCAGACAGTTGTCGCCTTCAGTGGACGGCGCACGCGATGTAGAGCCGTGTGAAGGTTATATATTGTTCATGTTAAAGGAGATATATGATATCTGGGGTTCCTCACAATATACTAGATACTGTACAGGTACTAAGTGTAGTGACTGTGGGTCCTGGTGGATCTGTGTTGAGTATATGGCTATAGGCTTATCACCTATTCTATGTTGGGAAGTAAAACGTAACTGATCAAATGTGGGAGTGTACTACACTCTGTCTGCCCCATCGGAGATTATAGGCCTGATGTTACGTTAGGTGAAGTGACTATATAGGCAAAGTGGCTGCCAGAGATTGGTGAGGAGCTGAAGATCGAACTCAGTGGATTGCTAATGGATAGGCCTATGTTCCAGCAGTGGACAGAAAGAAGCTGATCATGATGATCTGCGAAATCTATATAATGACTGACAGTTTGAACACATTTGCCTTTCTGAACAGTGCTCTTTCAAAGACCTAATAGAAGTTTTAAATTTCTTAACACGCGTGTTATAAAATGCTCGCATCAAAGACCAAATACGTACCAGCTTTAAACCCTTTACTTACTCTTGGTAATGTCCACATTTACTCGATCTTTTAGGTCTGGTCAAAGCCATTGTCGGCGGAGGAGACATCGTGCTGAGGTTTCCTTTTGGGGTATTGCCTATTAGCGGAGTTACCGAGCGGGAGAGATAGTATACGACCTATATCCCATTCGGAAGCAAGAAAGCAGGGTGTCGGATATGGATTTTTCACTTCCTTAAAGCAGACGTGACTGAAGGACTAAAGCCCCTTCTGTAACTCTCTTAACACCAGACCACTTTTTGTAATACCCTTAATAGGTAATCGCTGGGCTTAAAGTGAGGCTGGGTATAAAGGGAAAGTACCGGCTATTAGAGGAGGTACATATCCCATTGTCGAAAGGTATAAGATTTTTTAATATGAAGTAAAATGAACAATACGTGATACTCGACTTATTGCAAAAACAACGAAAAATGTAACTAGCTGGAACATAAAAATGTATCAAATCCGTTTCAGGGTATCGGGGTCACGTTGATTGGTTATATATCCCAGGTGCTGTATCGACTCGCATTTAAAATTAATTGCACCTATTTGATATAACACTCATGTCTCTACATGTAGAGTTGAACTGTACATGTAGAGTAGAGAGTAGAGTAGAGAGTATAACTCTATATGGACTTAACTGCGTAATGCGGTCATTGCAAATATGTAGTAAAACCTTTTATTAGATTACCATTGAAACACAAAGAATTTGGTAATAGCGAATACAATTTGACTTGTGTCTTAGTTAAGTCGTTACTGACTTAAATTGTTGCACTAAGTAAATTTCCATTCGGAATAAATGTTTGTATTCATATAGGTCATCGATTGTAGTATTTTTTCTGTTAATATAAATGTGATTAGGACGTATCTTATAGAAAACAAAACAGTAATTAGTTCAAGCTCGGTATTTCAGTGGATCTTATGCTAATGATTCTGATTGGACACCTGGCTCCAATGACATCAATGCAATTAAGTATTGACAAACAAAAACAGACTAAACAACAAAACACCTTACTGGTGTATCTAATAATTCGAATAGATTTTGCACGTATAAGTGTGTTTGGAATATCGCTAATCCTTTTTTGTCTATGGACATTTACAATCTTAATTTGTCTATGGCCGGCAATGACCATTTTGATACTTTGATGTTTAACGTGTAGGGGAGTTATGCAGTACTGGCCTTAAAAACGTATGACGTCAACAGCTTGATATTTTAAAAAGATTTATCGCGACACTTCTTAAAAGAGAAACGAAATTACAAGCAGGAATTTTAATGAGTAATCCGTAAAATTATAAAAGTCGGATATTTCAAAAGGAGTGATTAACATTCTGTTGAAAAAGATGACAGCAGTAAATAGTTTCGTGGTTGATGGCCACCCTTGTGACATTGACGCCCTCATTTTTTCACGATGTTGTTGTCGTATTTTAACAAAAAGATGGCTAAAATAGAAGTTTTATTTTATCCAATAAATGTTTAGTTTGTTTTCTTGTTCTTGAAAAATGAGATAGTTTTATGATTATAGTGTTTTCCTCAGCTCAAGGTGAAGTGGAACCTAGGACGAAATTCGCTGATATAGAAAATGTAATGAAATATAGAAATGCCTGTTAATACTTCGCTTGAACAATTCCAACTTATTCGTACTTTTTATTATTGTATAAATTTATGTATACAAATATGTGTGTGTATAGATGTGTCTATACAAATACATATCTGTAATAGTATGTGTATTATACTCGTGTAAATGTTTCCGTTAACAATTTATTAAGTATTTTGTCAAAAACAGTACTGAGCTTCTTGCATTAAAAAAGATTCTAAATTTAAATTCTTTCAAAATTTCGAGCAAAAAAAATGCACAATTCATTAACAGTAATTAAAATCGCATTTATAGAGATTTTTAGCTGATATGCTAATGAACCAAGAACACTGATGGACCGTGAAGGTTGTAGCCTCTAAAGACATTTGTGCTGTCCGCCAATTCGTTCCGTTTCGGACTTTGATTTACTTCACTACGTTTCACAAAGCGCTCTACTAATTCCACATAATGTTTTTCTGTTCAATTAATTTTCATAATACATATTTATGTAATTTAAAAAACATTCTAAAGTATTAATTACCGTAGCTTCAATTACATGTAAATATAATAAAATATTAATAGTCATAAAATTTTCATTTAAATAAATCGAGAGACCGTAATATAATAAAATATTGTTAACTGTCATTGGTGGGCCATTTTGTTTTAAGTGGTGAGAGCAAGGGATAAAAAAAATGGGTCAAAATACTTGTAACCATATATTAGGAAAAAAAGGAATGCCAGCTTAAGACCCTTAAATGACGTATAGTTTGGTATCCACATACAAAATGTATTAACATTATAGTGATCCCTAATTCGCTCGTATCGACAAGCTACACAGGAACATTTTCAGGGACAACTATTTTCTTTGGCTTGTCATAAGATAAATCTACATTTGTGTACATTGTTATGTAATATGTATACGATTTTTGTAATATCTTTATATGAAATATAATAGTTCCATTTAATAATTTATAATTAATACTTATTGAATTCTTTGTTTTATAATCGATTTCATAGGCAATTTAATTTTTGGATTGTATAAATAACATAATTATGAATTATAAAATTGGCGCCAACGACCGTTCGATGTTTAATACAATGGTACATTAAAAAGGTTAATAAATATGAAGGTTTGGAGAGGCGTTTTGTTTAAGGTTCTTTTAAACTGAAGGGTTCCATATTTGGTGTCCAATGAATGGGTTACTTCACCGATTTAGTATAGTTATAGAAAGATCGTGAGTTACAAAACCGGAAACAAACAAGTAGGTATATATTCTTAAATAATATTATTAATAACAACTTGGGACAAATCACACATAACATTTTGGATACTAAGCTACGGATAGTTAGGATAATCAAATTATTGATAAACTTTATAATACATTTCAAAATACGTAGTTACATCGATAATTTTAAAACCAATAGTTGAAACATTACTGTAACGGTGAACTCCTAATTAACCTTTTTGACCAACGTACTTTAATACGAACCAATGTAAACGAAAGGCCGAAAGAAAACATTTGACTCGTCAATGGATCAGTTGCTATTAAAAATACTCTATTCGTTATCTCATAAATGGATCGACGCTTTAGAATTGTCATGCAAATTAAAATTTATTGCTTGACGCGATTCATTCAATTTAAACAATACTACTCTTTTCAGCTGTGATCTCATCTCTCTTTGTAAATTTATCACTGCTAACAGGCTCCAGACTAATTCGTATACGCTCAATAACATGTTTTCTCCTTTACTAACTTATTACAAATCCATACGTGCAGAGGGAGAGAGTCATAAGGTAATATATTATCTACTGAATAAAGAGATTGTTCTATACAGTTCTGGAAAATGCTGAACGGTATTTAATGTAAAACTAAGACAAGCAGTATTTTAATATAGGCACACTGTTCTTAAAAGAAGGTTACTGAAATAAAAAAAATAATAATGTATGATGAAAAAATAAGTTACCGTTCCAGTGTTAAGCTCATAAAATTTGGTAGACTTTGTTTTGGTTATAATTATCATGATGAAACTTTCAAACATATTACTGTTTGACGTGGGTCTTGTGTTAGAATAAAAATTCTCGGGGTAGCTAGTTGGCAGACCTAATAATACGAGTCAGAGAATCGTAGAGAATTCGAAGGAGTAGGTTTCTTCACAATTACTTTGGCTGTTTTTGCAAGTTATGTCTAATCTCAATAACGCAAATGGTCTTATAATGTGGGGCACTATTCGAGCCAGCAGAATGAGAAGAGAAGGTGAATTCCAAATTACTAAGCTATCACTGCTGTAATGATATTACGTTTTTTTTATGACATACATTCATAAAATAATCAAATGAATTCTTTATATGTCTGTCCACCTTATCCGTCAAATCGGAAAACACTAATTATCCGTCGCTGCAGAAATAGGCGCATTAATGGTGTGTCCGGAGAGGAAACCTATACAAAGTTACTGTAATATACCATGAATACAATAATTAAACTACAATTAGTTTCAAACCAATAATAACTTAGCATGACATGTGTTTTATCAGTTGATATACCGCGAACGTGCTGCGCGCACGCGTTCCTATTTCAAACGCGAAATCCATAGACAATTGATTAATTTTCGGTGTTATTTTTATGAATAGTGATTAAAAAAGAATAGAAGTGTAATTAAGTTAATTTTATAAAATTAATTTTTGAAATAGAAAGTCACAAAACAAATTATATTGTTCCAATTTCGATGGTTAACAACAAAATCGAGACCGTTCTAAATTCGAACGAGGAAAACGGAGACCGCCAATTGTTTTTGTACGGTTTTCGCTCTTGTTAAGGTTAATGAATTATAATAGCATTTTGTGGAAATAGTTTTTGTGTAACGTTTCTGGAGGTTAAAATGTAGTAGTGCCAACCAAGGTTGGATTTCATCTGTTGTTTTTGTGTTGTAACATGGTGCTTCGATAGCTTTTACATGAAGGTAATTATAAAAGTGTTTTATTACGTATTTTATTACGGTAAAGTTACAGCTAACATGAAGAGATTTTTTTTTAAGTTATAATAAACTTGAAGATACTTGATACTTATGTCGAGTGCCTAGTCGGTCGAGTGGTTGCAAGCGCGACTGCCGATCGGGACTATTACCTACACTATTATTTACGATTCAAACATTTTTATTCATTCGTTTATTAATCTTCCTTCGTCCATCCTTCCCTCGTTATATCGTTCATTCATTGATTCGTTTAATCGTTCTTTCAATAATTGGTTAACTCAGTATACTTAGATATAAATATGGGATCACAATTAGTTGTATTCGGTACAATTAGCCTTTTGAGCGATAACGGTCAAGTGAGAAGCACGGCAGATCCGCCAAGATAAAAAAAACTAGGCACACTGTGCTCTCTGCCTCTCTGTATGGAACCTAGCATGTAGATATGTAAGTATGTATCTACGATGAAAAAACGTACCCCGAAGGAGCGCATATTTTCGTAGAATTTCCAAAAATCAGGCTATAGCCTCAACCCTTTGAATATGACTGAAAATACGTGTCCAGTAGTGGAATGATGAAAGGCTTGGTGATGTTGATTATGATGCAGTTTGGAATATAATTTGTTTGTTATTGTAATACAATGACATAGAACAGTTTCCTTGTCATGTGACATGTGGATCGTCGTGTCATAATGACATTAAATACATGTTTCAATGTCATTGGTAACGGTCAGCGCACACTGCGCTGTGTTACTGAGTTAATGATTAACATGACTTATTGTTAGATTAAAGTTAGCTGTAACTCATATTTGTAGGTACATGCATATGTGGTAAAAACTATGAGTTCTAACTAATGGATGAGTTAGAATTTTTGCAAATCGACGTGCACGTCACAAATACGGCAGGTCTGCAAAGATGGAAATATTTCGCACTCTATGTTCTCTGCCCATCCTGTAAGCCACTTGGCGTGAAGATATGTATGTAGGTACATGTAGTAAAGGTTCATGTAGTTGATCAGAAATAGTAGATATTGTTAATATATGTATTTTAGAGGACGTTAAAGGAGATAATTGTCAAGCATTAATATGTATCTAAGTGTTGACTTAAAAGTTTATGTATGTGTGTTATTAAATTATAACCTGTTTGGTTTCTATAGCACAGATTTTGCATAATTTCCAATCAAATGGCAGCGTGTAAATTGTCTCAAGATATTATTAGTACCTATCTATTCATTTTTCATATTATATCCTACTTCATGACCATTAAAAATGTGTTTCTAAGTAGAGGAAGTATCGATGGAAAAATTTTTGGAACATTTTAAATTACATACTTCCTTTAAGTCAGTTCGTTTTGAGACTCACGTCTGTGTGAGAGGAGATTAGAACGACAAAGGGGTTGATGATGGAGTCACTTCAAAACCCTTCCTAAAAGCGATTGTTGTACCTATAACAATTACAATACTCACAGAACTTTCCGGAACCTACCTGTTTAAGAATCCCAAAACGGTCCCCGATACAAAAATTCTATTCAATTCAACATGAACCCATCCGAGAATACACCGAGCCCACCATATCTTAACTCAGCAGATTACTTTCGGTTAACAACTATCACTTATCAGCAAGATATGTGTTTAATAAATATTTTACATTTCCTGTAAGATCAACTGATCGATATATGTAGACGTCACATTAATAAAAGTCTTTTTAAAGATTTTTATTGACGGATTTGCGAGGTTAACTAAGACGTCAATACAAATCATCACTCTGTATTCTTCCGCACAGGCGAAAATTATGAACAAAATTACGAAACAGCAACCCTGTAATGCTCGTAGGGTTAAACAAAGGAGTCTTGTACAGTCCTACGTTTCACCAGTTACGTTTACGTTCCAACATGGAATAGGTGGTGAGCCTATTTTCCTATACCGAGCACAGATTCAGACTCTGGGACACTACTAAAAAATTCTATTAGTAATTCTAAGTTAGAAACATCCATTAGTACTCGAGCAAGAAAGCAGGCCTAGGACCTCTCGATCAGCAGTTGGGCTTGCAACCAACAACTCGATCAACGAGACAGCAAAGAAACAAAAAACAAAGTAATAAAAAATTGCAATACGAAATAGATTGGAAGGAACCGTTATTTAGAATTAATATACTAATAGTAGTACACGACTGTACGCGAATTACAAGAGCGGAAAGCGAGAACAAGTGAAAGCGGAATTATTATTAACTGCATTCTTCCGCTTGCATCAGGTACACTGCCGTACAGAAGTGTTTTTGCTCAGTGAATGTGCGTGTAACTGTACTGTCATTGAACAGTCGCGTACAGTTTTCTTGTTTTCACGTTATTGAACAATATTCTTGTTAAGACCAATGTAGACCTAAAAAGGCTAAATGTGTAAAGTTTGCTAAATAATTCTACAATTCTTAACGTTTCAGTATTAGATGCCTTATGATTGTTTATACACATGATTATAATATATCGTATTTGTATGTACCTACTGATTTAAATCACGTGTTTTATCCACGGTGGTGACTGCTACAATCGGCGGAGGATCGTGATGAACGACCTCGTATAGGTTCAAAACTAGTCCGGCCATCCTGAAAAACATACCTGAGTTAAGCCGGTACATAGATGATCAAGTTTGGGACGTCTTAAGACGCCGTTAGTAATAGAAGAAGAATTAAAATATAATAGTTTCCTAATCTAGAATGTTCTCTGTTATTGCAATATGTATAAATCATGAATGCACGCTGCGCTGTTATGCTAATTGCATATTACAATTTATGAATGCAATTATACTGCGTATTCCAGTGTCAAATATTCTGTTCATTTTTAAATAGAATAGTATTTTAAAGATTTTTGTATAACGTTCTATCTTTTATTACAGATTCTGGTGTATAAAAAGTATACTACATTTAATAAAACTTTACTACATTAAATGTTGTAAAGTATTAACAAATTTTGTTAATACAATAAATCAACTTACATGTTCTCTTGTTTTTATTCAACTGATCTTAATATTTCACCGTCGTACACAAAAAGGATTGGAAAACGACATTAGTTTAACTTACATTAACAACGTTGTTATAAATACGTTGCGATTCCGCGACACCAACACCACTGAGCCAATAACGTTGTACGTCTAAAACCTTTTTAACAAGTGTAACAAACTTTTTTAAGCAAATATAACTCAGTATTGTATTTATACAGATGGAAGTTATATCGAAAATTTTAATTATAAAATTTAATTTCATGTATTCCTTATAAGACATCATGCCCTTTGAATATATTATGTCAATAAAATATGTCGTTCGTTCCGCTGATGCGTATAACCTGAGCACGATACCTTGACACCTGCGCTATGACGTCACAACGGCGTATTTTTACGTTGCGTAAAAAATAACAATAAAATATCACCATCAGATTAAATTCAAAATAAATTAACATTTGTTATTACTTTAAGAGATTGTTAGTAATATAAACAACATTAGCCTATCTCAGTTCACTGCTGGACAGAAGCCTCGCTTTTGCCCTTAATCCCTACGCTAGGCATGCCGTTTAGCGGATGCAAAGGAAAACTTTTCAAACCGCCTACTCTGACCGTAACCGGTCAGAGCATGCAACTGTGACTAGATAAATAGCATTTTATTGTAATCAGCTGTTTTAGAACCAGAGTTTCGTTTGTTGTATCGCTGGGTGAAACACAGGCAGGTCAGGTTAGCTTGGCTCCTAAGATGTAGCAAGTAACTCGCTAGTTAGAGATATGGCCACATATTGAACAATCTACTATTAAGCTTTTTCTGCCTTTATTTTTGTATGATATTATAGTATACAATAGTGAATATTAGTACTACTACTAGTACTACCACTACTGGTCAAGTCGTCGCGCACGGGTTATACATGGAAGTGTGTTCCAAGAACAAAATATCTGCTGCACTATATTCAATAAACTTGGACATTTTATTACATTGTTTTTTTAAACATTTATTAACGACCCATTTATTGGTTTTTTACTGAAAAAGATTATATCATAAGTTCATAAATACCGATCTTTTGTAAAATTACTTCTATATTAATTATATGTTTTTACTCTCATGACTATATTCGCTGAAGTGGTAGACAGAGGAGTGCAGTACGCACCCAGTAGGAGCATTTTGTGTCTGTATACTAAATCTATCGTAAAATCTGTTAGTCTGTTTGGATATGTACGATACATGGACATGTGTTCGTAGACTTTTAAGCCAACACTAAAGCCGGTCTAAAGCAACTGGTTTAGTAAACTATGAAGTGGTTAAGTAAGACCATATGAGCTTGTCCCTTGATTGTTGATCGTTGTTGACAAAATATCAAGCATCTTGGATGGACGACCAGTCCTCGTTGTAGGATTCAAAAACCACACTGTATATTAAAACTGTTTGTTTTATAAATATATATGTATATTGTACGGAAGCTCCAGTAAATGCATGGTTACGCCATCTACGCTTATGTAAGTATGTATGTCCTGTATGAATATACATAGTTTTGTTACTTGGTTAGTAGTTAGTATCCTGGTACCGGTCAGCAGATACTTGTAGTGGTTTCCATAAGAAACGTGAATATAGTGAGCTATATATAGGGTTCTTTCAAATGACTGATGGACAAATCATCCAAAAAACGAAGAAGCTCAGAGGTATTTGCTTAGCGGTAACCATTTCAATGTTGACCGTATTCAGTTTTCATCTGTGATTGCGATGTCTCTAAACACTTGCCTACACGATTCCTATATTCGTCGTGCACACTAATATTTTACACACAGCTCATTAACCAAACATATGGTATTAACCGGTTCACTAACCTGATTATTATCATTAGATTTCAAAGATAACGTTGCAATTATTGATGTAAAATACAAAATAAACCTTAACGCAACAGAAATAAGGTTGATATTTGAACGTTTTGCCAAGAAAATTCAGTACTCTATAATAGGTAATGCTTCGTTATAACTAATTGGGTTCTAGATTTTTCTACTAAGGCAATGATATAAGTTTATTATAGACATCGTTAAAGTTCAATTTCATTCGCTTGCTCACCTTGTCGTTCATTACTGATGATAGATAGTTGATATGAACAAACGGACATCGTTCACATGGTAGACACAATTCTAGAAAATTCAATTTTTTGTATCCATTTATCCTGTAGATACTTCGGACCGGTAACTATCTAACTTCACTCGTGTGGAATAATTATCTATCTTGGTAACGACTTTATAGTGTAAATACATTTAGCTACCTCGTGGATCGAATGGTTGCAAACGCGACTACTGATCGAGAGGTCCAGGATTCGATACCCGGGTCGGGTACCAATAAGTTTTTTTAATTTAAAATTCCTAGTAGTAGCGTAGCATCTGTTTGTGTCTCCAGTGTATTACGGCGTATTCCATGATTCAACGTGTAACACTACACTCCTCTGCCTGCCTCTTCGGGGAGATACTTTATATTGTGTATTAGACAAGAATGCTGGGACACATTGCAAAATGGTTGGCCTTCTGTGTCAAGGGCTGTTGCGATACGACAGACAGAAACGGATTTGCGTAAGCACTAGCACCCTTTAAGTTAGTACGGTGACGTACATATATGAATAAGGCTGCTCGCAGACTAAAAAAATGTAACAACACGCCTGTAAGCCCGAAGGGGTAGACCGCGGAGTGTCATACACTCGTACGTGTCACCATTTCTGAGCCCACTTTTGCCTGCCTCATTGATTAAGTGGTTGCAAACGCCACTGCCGATCGGGAGGTCCTGGATTCAAGTCCCGGTTCGGGTATTATTGGATTTTTCTAAGTTACAATTTCTAATTGTAATTCCGAGTCTGGATCTGTGCCAGGTGTATGGCAATAGCATCATCTGTTCCATTTTGGAACGTCAACGTTATTGATGAAACGTGGGAGTGTAAAATACTCCATTGCCTACCCGTCCGAGACTATAGGCATACGTTGTTGTGTTTTTTAACAAATAGTAGAATGTGTACATACTTTTGTAAATCGTTACTTAAATAGGCTCACCCCTTTCTGTGGAACGTGTCACATATTATATAGGTATGTATGTGGTGAAATGTAGGAGTTCTACTCTCCTCTGCCTACCCGTTCTGTAAAATACTGGCGTGATTATTACTTGTTTAATTCATTATCTCCATGACTGTTCGTGACGTATTCACAATTTATTGTGAGGTTTTACCTCATTCCAACCGCAATTTTCTTATTTAAACATTCCGTATAACAACATGTACATATATACATAATATAGTATATAAGACATATACGAGTATAGAGTTTTTATTTAATACTAGTTGTTCGTTTGTTGCATTTTATGGGTTTTAATTTTTTTTTATATAGTCTATGTTAAACTTCATAACATCAGCTATCGCCTGACCTGATGGTCTAGTGGTTAATAAACCTGAATGCTGGGGCGGAGGTTGTGTTCGATTTCCAATAATATATTTGACACATATATTTGAAGTTCCATTGTGTACTGCCTTATTTTGATGCCACTTGCCAAACCACCGTCGTATTGAAACAGGCGATCGAAAACAATTCAAGATAATTAACACTCTTATGGCAAAGAACATAAGGTTGAAAATGATCGAGCATCAAAACGAACTCTCCTCCATAGACGCAAAACCGATCGAGGAATCGAAATCGATTGTGACAAGAATAATTGAGGTGATTAACTTTTGATCAGAACATGCTGTTGATCAACCGACCGACCTTGATCACGGGTCAAGATCAAAGGCACGTGATTGGGGACTTAAGGAATTAATTTTTTTACATCTGGAATTTTATTTAATCATCCGTTCACTCTTTTTCACATCGCATATAGATAGACCATAAAAATTAATAGTGTTTTACGATTTATACATCTTTATATTTTATTCTTTAAAACACTCGTCCATTTGCTCGTCATTCGTTCATTCGTACGTTCGTTCGTTAATTAAATGATTTATTTATCTGTAGTATAATTAATATACATATAATATCACATAATAGCACAAACCAAAAAACAAGGAAAAAGAGCAAGTTATACTATACATAGTTCCAGTGCATAGAGTGGTAAGTATCGAGTAAAAATGTTTATAAAAACTTGATATGCTTCATTTACATTTATAATATTCTTCACACGGGTGGGTATACCTACATATATACATTAGGTGCTATATTTTTATCATAGTGAATATGAAGATGTATATCTTATTGCCGATTCTTTTACACCTCGTACACCCTCTATTTCTAGATTTTCATATCTTCTACCCGGAGGTTGCTTGCAAGATATCGCTACCCGAGGTGTTCGTATGAGCATTTATGAGCAATACATGTTTTTTACGAGCCCAAAAAAGTTTAAATATAAGATTCGAATTCGAATTTTAAATTGGTTTCAAGGTGTCACTATTGGGCGGGCCATGTTTTCGTCGTATTCACACCTGTCACCTCTAAAAAAAAACAAATTTACCTGTCACATGACAAGTCAATCAGCTATGTTTATATGCATTATCAATAGTTGAAAATTGTTCTTTCGTCTGAACACATCAAACTAAGCCTTATAGTAATTTTCGGAGAGTCCAAAATGATATTGTCATTGATTAATTACGTGGGAAATAAATATTATTTACGTCATTATCAAACTTGTTTTCTGACGACGGTATACGTCACCGGTTAGAGAAATACTTTGGAAGTGTCAGTGTCCCAATTCAAAACAGGAAGCGTTGTGAGTTTTATGTTTTCGAATTAATAGAAAATAGTGCCGTGAAGTCCGTAGAATAGATTAAGGAATTTGTTTAAAATTATGAAGGGCTTTTTCTAATTGCATCAGTGAGGATATTATATTTTCGAAAGCTTCAGTATTTTAAGGGGACATTTGATTAGACACATTCGATAAATAAATTGTTTTACAATAAAATATATTGTTGAATATTTCATTTCGTTATGTAAGTACTACTTAATTAATATTTCCAGAGGTATTCATTGATGTAACTAGTAACATGTGAGTGACTTTTGGCATTTGTTTGGTTTGATTTACCAATTT
>DWME01002738.1:0-20015 GCA_018244795.1 Parelbella ahira ahira | reverse complement strand
GTTTCATTTTGACGTGCAAAAAGTGTTCTATTGAACCAATTTTGAATAAATGACATTTGAATTTGAATTTGAATAAAAACATGTGTATATATATATAAGTGTATATATTTCTTTATTTATATTTATATTTTAAGCCTACGTTGTACAAGATAATTATTATTTATATACATATTTGATTTATGTACACATAACTGCAGCTTTCTGAATAAATAATCTTGTCATAGATATCCTTCGGTACTAACAAAGCATTTGTTATTATACAATGTAAGTTCATACAGATTTTATTGTATACTTCTGTTGTTCCCATATGCTTTTCATTTCTGTTTGTGGATGGTAAGTGCATTTTGAACATTTAGTTTTATCAGTGAGATACATTTTACTGGACAATTGTTACAGAAGGTATTTTTTCTATGTTCTATGTATCTTATTTTCTCTTTAAGTAACATTGATACCAATATTATATGTTAATATGGGAAGTGGGATATTGTGTTCATCATTGTTTATAGCATTCTGATTGATACCCCTGACTGTAATGAAAGGTAGGTTAACAATTATACTACATGACACATAATTTTTCACATTTTATTTCATTGTTCTCACTGGATTTAAACTGTATCCATATCAAGTTTTAATTTAATAAAATTTGGTAAGCAATTTTGATGTGACAGGTAAAAAAATATAGTAATTTAATGTACCTATAGAAATGTTTTCAAACAAAAAGAAATTATTTTAAAAGAGACTGTTTTAATCAAACAATTCCTTAGATAGAAATTTTTTGTCACAAAAATGTTTGATTTTTTTATTAATTGATTGATTATATTACGTTGTTGAGGCAGATTTTGTGAATGTATAATTGTAAGCTGATCAACAGGTATTGGGATATTTATATAACATCCAATCTCATTACTCTCAATGACTTTCTGCCTACCTCTTCGGGGTTTACAGGCGTGATATTACGTTTTTACATTCTCATTACTCTCCGTAGCACTAATGTGAAAATAACGGTTTTTTTTTCAAATGATATAACTATTTTACAAAACAAAGATAAATGCATTAAAAAGAATCCGTCGCTCGCAACAAGCGCTTGGCAACAGACATTCCAGCCGCGTGCCAATTGGGTCATGACACGTAGGGCCTTGTCTCGGTACCGGTACTTAACTGTAGTCATCTGTTACTTTCTGCCTGTCCATCATTCTCAAATACCTTGATCACCTACTGATCTTCGGATAGAAAATAAGTTTTTGGTTCTCTTCATTTTTACCTGTGAAGATAGTGGCAAATTGTGGATGGGGTGACGATTTGGGACAGGCTGCAGACGGAAGTTGGATGCGGTAAGCCGTGGACATGGCGCTTATAAGGGGAGGCATACGTCCAGCAGTGGATTGTGATAGGCTGATGTTGATGAGTAGCAAACGAACAATAATTTACACGTGGCCGATAGCGCTCCCAGCATTACCAATCTAGACATCACTGGACTTAGGAATAGGATTGTTAATCTTGTGTCATTTAGTATTTGATGTTAATCGTTGATACTATTAGTTAGTACTATTTACAAATAAGACAATATTAATGGGAGTCTTAAGCCCAGTCTTTACTAGTAACATTAGTCCAGTTAGCATATATTTTTAGTGTAAGGACAGGTAATATTTGTTGGTATCGGTTCTATTGAAAATTGATTCCAGACGCGTTGCGACTTCTGAGACCAGAGGTCTCTAGTGTAGCAACTGAATATACATATATGAATACTTTTAACGAAAATCGTATCACTTTGGAGAAAGGTGTAGTTTTGGCAGCCCTTAGCGAACCATACAAATGTATACTTTAAAACATTTTGAGTATACATAGATAATCTTTTTATCACAGGAGTATATGAGAAGTTTATCATTAAATCTCAAGGAGCAATATAATGGTAATGGTGCTGATAGACTATGCAAACAATATGTATACATATGTATATACTTATTTCGATAAATTTACACCTAGACAAAAACACTTACAGAAATATTTATCACAACTTGGAATCCAATCGTAGATGTACGGCTTAGCACTCAAGTTCACAAACCATGGACCAACGGGTAAATGAAGAATATGTAGAAATGTACAACAGGTAAATGAAGAATATGTGGAAACTGAATTCCTCACATGGGTTATAGGCGAAGTTCTCTCCTACAATGATTAAGTTGTAGGCTCTCGTGTCGCGTAACTGCTTACGACACTCTTCAAGCTGGAGCACTGCGGGGCAAGCTTAGCGGTAGAAATAATTTGGTCGCCCGCCAACAACTACTTTCGATAGTAATATGTGTACGTGGGTTGAATCTAATTGTGATGTAATGAGAACAATTCGTGATTTCAAACTGTTTCCTTGTATTATGACTGCTTCTTTAGTCTAGTGGTTATAAGCGCGACTGCTGATCATCAGGTCCTGAATTCAATCTTCGTGTCAGGCGAAGTATTATTGCGTTTTACTAGCTTGAAATTTACAGTAGTATGTCGGAGTCTTGATATGTGACTGGTGTACCGCATTGGGCTCACCCCCTATTTCGTAGTGGAAGGTATCACTTACTCGGTGAAACGTGGAAGTGTATTACACTACTGTGCGTAACGCTTTGGAGTCAAGATGTCATGTTATTCTCCTTGTATTATGGATGCAGTCAGTTAAGACGAAAACATCCGAAGATATACATATATAAGTGTTCAATACAGTTTCACACTTATCATCTGACTGACAATCGGTATCGACTGCTTAACGCGCCTTCTGTGACGCAAAGTAGGACCGACGTCAGCCTGCATCGCCAAAAAACGATTTTAGTGCCGTGTATCCTCATCAAGGCTGTATTTAAAGTTCTACCTAATTATCAAGATAATGTATGAAAAAGCTTTAGTCATTTTGTTATCATTATTACTAGACAAAGAAATTTCAACTAACAAGGATTAAAAACCTAAAACTTTAGCAAAAATTCTGAGTAAAGACTTGCACAACAGCGAACGGCATAAATAAAATGTTCAAGAGTTCACATCGAAATCTACCTTCTAAGAATTCACCCACTCACTTGGCACGTTGAGGAAAATGGCGTACACACATCGAGCCTCCAAGCTGCCTTATTCTCTACAAATATTTCGCAATGATTTATTTAACTAACTTTGCGAGTTATGCAATACATAGCTATCGTTGTGAATTGAATTTTTTATGTAATAAGCGGTGCTCTTGTCAGCTATCAATGCCTATGATTTACATAAGCTCCCTCGAACCTCTCATGTTTGGGACTTGCGCCCTAGAATATGTAACAGTTCGTGTGGTAATCCATTTTGTTTTCGTTATGCAATGTTTGTGATGAATGTTATTTTCTACCTGTCGTATCGGGCACACGACCAGTGTGTCACGGCAAGTTATTAGGAACAGTCAGCACTCGCCATGTGTCCTATTTTCAAGAATAATTTCAAGCATTTTTTTCTACGTACATTGTTTAGTGTTCTTGTCGTCTTGAATCGGTTACGCGTCGCGAATGTTCTGTCATCATCATCTTCAGTAACAACTTTTATCGTTCCACTATTAGCCACGGGTCTCATCTGAGAATGGGTTAAGGCCGTAGCTTACTACGCAGGCCAATGCGGCTTGTACTATATGATTTGTATGGTTGACGAACTTTGTCGGGTGATATTGTACATTAGTAGTTTGCTGGGAGACTGCTGCTGGGAAGGTCTTATTCACGTTTCGGGACGCATGTGAGGCTCAGGATGTTATTCTATACCGTTATGGCTAGTGATAGTTAAACTTAAAACGCAAATTTAGTAAAAATGTGTGCGTCATTTTTTTGACCGAGGTCCTCAGATGTGAAAAGACGGAATTAAATATTCTTTTTTTAAAGTTTTCAATGTAAGGTGTAGGATAATCCAATGCATTTTATAAATATTTTGTGCCAAATCTTATAAAAGAATTCCCATTCATTTAATTACGAGGCATAGCCGTTCCACATCAGACACCCCTTACCACGCAGCGTTGCATAATTTATTGCATAGTACGTAACTACCCTAATCTGTAATTTTTTTTTAGCACATTTAAACTCACTTTGTATATGAATATAACAGCAATTGCTTTAAAATTTAAAACAAAGAATTACATGACATAAGAAAATGGCCTCACCCCCTATTCCATGAGACTCATAATACGTATAGTTGAAAATTGGGAGTAGGACAATGTTTCGCCAAGAACATTGAGGCATTTACGAGCGCGATTTTAAGCTACTCGTATATTATGAATGAGAAAGGTGCATATGTTTATACAACAATGATAGTAAAAAATACATTTGCTTGAAGAATTTCCAATAGACACACTGTAGGGTATATGCACATACGTCATACACAGTTAGGCACATATGTGTGTTAGCGCTATACCTTAGTGTTTCTTAAGAGAGCAGTGGGTTATGAGAGCTTCTCAAAGTCCGCAATGCGTTAACTATTCTGCGGGCGTTGAGATATTACGTAACGCGACACGATCGACGGGGTCCTATTGTCCTATTAGAGGAAGAAAGATTTTTCTTTGGTGTTTCCATTGTTGTGTCTGCATATTTGCGATTAATAATATGATCGTTGGAGAAATTCTAATAAGAGTCTGTTTTGAGTTTGTATGTTTTGTTGTTTGTTTTGTTTTGTTTATAAATGAAATAATAAAAACAGTTTATTTGATTAGTATTTGGGAAGACGATATCGTTCAATATACCCCAGTCTAAATTTGAAAGCTCTGTACGATAATCAACCTAAGTAATAAAAGCTGCTGTTTTGCGGCAAACAATTCATATATCATGTTGCACTTCAAATATTTCAATGTTTCAAAGTTACTCAAACCATCGTTGCTTTATAATATGGCTTTAATTGGTTTTATTTTCTTTCATATTTTTTATACTCATAGGAAAAGAAAGACGTTTTAATGTATCATATTTACATATTTAAAAAAAATGTATTCAATATTTACATCGTGGTATCAAATTGAACACATAATACAAACACAGAATACAATAATAAAGTAATGACATTGACGATAACATTTCATTCACCTTAACACTAACTACACTTTGCCGCCAATTGTGCAATCGCCTATTGCACCACATTATATCGTCCATTGAAACCGTTCAAATACATAAACATGTCGTTAAATATTCAAGTGCACATTTAAAACGATATCTATCGTACTAGAATACTAGTTTACTTACACGTAGTTACCTATCCTGGGAATCAAATAAATTAATATTACAAGTGGATGCGCGTGTGACTGTGTTGTCATATACATATGTACATATATTACGCCGTAAAAATATTCGCTTGTGTGCTGGGGTTGCCAGTCCCAGTGTTAAAATTACCATCAAACTTTGTAAATGGAACATTTGGGGGATGTATTAGTGTCTAATTGATTACTATTTTAACGTTGTAATGAAATTAAGGTTAGGATGAAAGTATGTTTAAAATTTTTTTCCTGTGGTTTATTGGAGCTAATTAAATTTATGGTGTATTGAATGATGTATGACTACCTCGTTGGTTGAGTAGCTGCAAATATTGATCGAGAGTTCTGAGTTCGAATCCCGGGCCGATTACAGACGAGATGTAACATTTGAAAGATGTATTAAATGATCATTATAACCCTGTTACGAATCCCAACCGCGTTGAGATCATCGTAATTGCATATATGGACGTAGATTTAGAAGTAGTTTACCAACCGGCCATTGCCTTACGTGAGCTTCGTTCAAGAATGATAAATGTTAAAATGGTGCATTAAATGATAACTTGTTTTCATATAAGCAACAATAATTATTTTTTTTGTAATAACTTACTGTCTTTGAATTTACCTAAATAATATTTTTCATTTTAGTAGCTACTGTTACGGGATAGTGTTGCATTACTTATATATTCACTGCTACCAATCTAGTTAAATTATAATTCTGAAGATTGCCTGAATGGTTATAATTATTAAACACTACCTTTCACATGTGTAATAATTCAGAAATACGAGTTTTTTCTTTTTTACTACTAAACGTCATAATGAGTCTTGTTTAGTGCAATATATTTGATTATCTTACGTCACTGAAAAACCTATTTAGAGAAATCTACTTTTCCTTGCCTGTTTCATTCTGCTGTCTGTCTGTTGCATTCTGTTTTCATGATACAGTAATTTATATAGTTATGAATATCATGAGAATGTTACACTTGATTCGTTAAGAAACACAGCAGATTACCAGTCTATATATTCCACAGTTGACTTACTATATTCGGTGATCTGATAATACCTCAACCTCATCTAAGGATGGTAACATTATCATAATTTGTGCCCTTTCCTCTTTTCGTAAATATTTAATATAATGTATGGTAATATATTTGTGTTTGTTTTTATAATATTTATAATTTGTGTTCTATAGAGTATTCTACAAAAAAGTAAGTGGCAACATTAAGCAATGGGTAATTTGTACCTAGATAGAATTGTGAACACAAATGTGAATTAATACTTTTCTTAATATGACATATTGGAGTCGGACGAATTTTCTTTTTGGCCATACAATCGTTAATAAAACAATAGGAATTTATAAACCAGTTACCATTGCTAGGATATCATATAAGAAAGACGAGCAGCCTGTTCATATAGCTTAAAGTCAAAACGTATATATTATATGAATAATTTTTATTCAGTTTTTTTTTACAAATATTCAAGTACTTCTATATATGCGGCGCACTCATGCTATGTTCGCTATGCACGCTATGTTCATGGTTTTCCAGATGTTTGTACAGTCCTTGTTCTTAGAAAGCTTATATGGCAGTTATGGGTTGAGTATTAAGTTCTATTTCCATCGATAAGGCAGTGCACACCCCAGTTACTATTTGAAAACTTAACCTAAAATATGAATTGATATATTCATATAGATTCAAAACTTTTTTTATATTATAAAACAAAAATGTTTTCTGATACTAGATAATTTGTTTAATTCATGTTAACTTAATATGCAGAAAGATAAGCCAATCGATGAAAGATACTGAAACTGTTACCAACACACTTGTCAGTTGTGTCAACAATAGCAATTTAAATTAATCATTATGTTAAATTATATTTAATCATTCTTAGGACTAGCATAACTAATACCACTCCAGGTATGTGGGTAGGCAGTCAACGTATAGTAGCACTCAACACCGTCTTGAAACTCCTTTTTGTCATCGTAGAACCGAGACAAATCGCTTAGAAGTTCTCCGTATGTTCTACGCATGTGGGTAGAAGGGTTTGCGAGAAAACTTCGCCCGCGAAACGAGTTTGCAAAACTGCAGTTGGCAACATTGTCGGACCAAAGGCGTAGTGGAAAGTTTTGATATTTTTAAAAGCGTTCGATCGCGCGCTTGTTTTCATATTCCGTTCGAATATTTTCAGATTTCAGGTCGTCTGATATTTCACGTTAGACCGTTGAATCCGGTGTGCAAGAAATGTTAGAAAAAAAAATCTCATTGTGGTGAAAGGATTAGCCGATCAGCGTGGACAACTTGCTGATTATTCAGGTGTACATGAAGTGGTATCGTAAGTATGTAGTTCGGGGCGGCCTCTTTTCATATCCCGTAACTGGAGACGAATGTATCTCGCAATTAAGAGGACATTGGGTAGCATCCCATACTGATAGATACGCGTTTCTTTTTTAAATATTCAGAAGTTTAAGTAAGGAGACATAAATTCTTTTTTATTATTTAGAATTTTCACTCTATGTATTTCAATTTAACTTCTGTTTTCTATTTGTTTCACTCAAGTAGAAATGGAATAAAGACAATATTAAACGAGATTCATTAAATTTTAAATATTATTCTTATTAGTAGGTACTGTTATGTGAGAGGAAGCAGAGCAGTGCAGTGTCCCCTGCCGCGTTTACCCCGCGATACCCGCATTAAGGGTAGTAAAATCGCGTTTTTACGGTTTTCAAACCCTACGCCGTGTACGCGCATATTGTGTACATTTCATACATTTTTAATCCGGCACAAAAAAATATTTTGACGACTCAGATTAAGGCTGCCATCGTAACTTTAATGATGGAGCCTATTTATTTAAATTTTTCTGTTTGTAATTTTGCGTTAATTTTCACTTACATTGCATGGACTTGAATATATTAGATAATCAGTGTTATTTTTTTTTGTCTTTTAAATCAGGTCAATCTAATAAGACATATAGGTATCCACAAAAGTAATAAAGTAATTGCCTTGTTACTTTATTTGCTTAGCATTGGTTTTGTTCGGAACTACGAGAGGCTGCGGACCCAGGTTGTTCCAATGCGCATTAGCAAGGATACAGATTAATCGTTAAGCCATATGTTTTACGTTAAGGCCTTCGACGAGGTTTAACTATTGTTGACTATCAATGGCAGCTGGTACTGACTACATGACGTGCCCTTTAAGCACGGATATTATCGTGAACGTTTGTAAGTCGTGAACATCCCCCCAAGGGCACTTGCGTTGCTTAAGTTTACACATTGCTTCCGATCTCCAACCGCTCCAACATTACGAGCACTTCAATCATAAAGAAGGTACTGGCATACTGTTAACCGTCGCTGACCTCGTTGGGCCGGTACATACCTATATAAATATTGTCTTCAGTTTGTTAACTAAAATTAGTTATGACATTTTAAAATCCATTACGAAATCTTAGTAAACATTTGATCCGATAGGCGTTTCATGTTCCATTGGTAGAATAATATAACATTGTTTTGGCTACTAATAATCTTCTTATCATTTAACAATAACCTGTATCGGATTGCTGACATTATGAGCAGGTTACCACCAGTAGTACAAACGCTTGTGGTTTAGCTTTAACCGATATGATAGTAATGTTTTTAATGAGTGTTCTGTTGTCTGTTTGTTAATAGTTTGTTTCTGTATATACATGCCCTGCCTTCATCGGAGGTTACTGCTGGTTAGAGAACTTTAAAAAATATGTAGATATAGTTTTTTTTCTTTCTTCCAGACGTCCCAAATAAGAAAGTGATTTTTTCCCGATTCGTCATATAGGTAACGTTTGCATACTAACTTGCTAACATAGCTAATCACACTTCGGCCAACCGGTATAACTTTGTTTATGTAGATAAATAATGTTTTCATCGTAATATTATAAACACATCATTATGTATTAAGTAACGTTACTTTATAATTTACATAGAACTGCGTAATATTCAATGGATATTACTGGGGTAGATAACGATTTTATCATTCAGTATATTTTCTTTATCGATCCGGAAGAATTGATACAATTATTGTTATCTCAGCATTCTCGTAGTAAGAGATATGTTTACTGTTTATTTGTTTATTGTGGTGTTGACCCCAATATAAATTATATGAATGATCGGGTGAGATAGGGCTCGGCCGTAGTTTTCCAGTTTCCGTATTTGGATAAGGCTTTGGCCACCGGCGCGGGCGACCGGGGATTCGACGATAATATAATATTTTGGTTTAGACTCTAGTAGGTACGTTCGTTTTAAGGCGTGTATGCCAGGTTTTGTTAGGGTGAACCAACAATGTCAACGTTGCTTCATTCTGGTTTGATGGATACTAGATAGAGATACTAATTGTCGAATAGTAGAGAGATATCGGCTGCGTATACGTTTTTCTAATGTTTACAAAAATTTCCTGTAGACCTCTACGATTTTCTTCAAGCCATGCTTCCCTTTTGATATACTGGTTTATTTCCACACCAGTGAGCATATGGCCATCACCGCCAAATGTATAGATTTATTTATTTAATGTCTTAACTCGCTTTGGGAAGTTAAAAATTGCAACGTGGATATGTATCAAAATAAGTCATTGTCCATTGCAGATCATGTAAGTTTTTATTATAATTTTATTAAATAAATAATTAATACAAGGACGACTAGAAATCCTTTATAGTGTTTTGTGCTACGACGTTCCCCCAGGACATATACCCCGTTACCATGGATAGGTGAGATTGCGACCGACAGGGGCTCGTGTAAAAGTGCATCTTACGAGCTAAGATTCGCCTATAGGTGAACAGGATCACTTTTAGCTACCCAGATATTAATTGCAAATGGAATCAAAAATGTTGTCCAAAACGTGCCCGAGTTTGTCTCTTCGGTTATATAACGTGCAGGCAGGTAGCTGTGGGTCACTGCGCTGTTGGTGCAGTATATCGTGAGATGTAAGATAAAACAATTGCAAAAATAAACAAAACTGATATTTATTCATTTGTAGCCTCCGACGTCAAAAGAAGGGTGTTTCACGTGTCTGTCTATGTGTTTGTCTTTGGTATCGTAGCTCCTAAACGAATGGTCCGATTCTTATGCGGTTTTTTTATTCTTTATTGTAACACGTCGTTGCATTTTTCAAAGACGCCTTTAATACCAGTACAGTGTACCAAATAAAATTTCCAAGTATAATAAATCAACAATAATGATTATAATAATATACATATACGACCAGCTAGTGGACGGCTATCTCGTACCATTAAAGTGAGTTATATATATTATTTCTGAACATACACTTATGTAAAGTTCAAAATACCGTCACCATTTTTATATTAAACCGTAAAGCACACATTCTTGCTCGTCGCACAAATATTTGTTCTGATTGCAATCGAACCGGCAATATCGGCATTAAGACTATGGCTCATTAACCACTGCGCCATCAGGCCCGTCATTTTTATAAGCTCACTAAACTCAGCAAGTGAGCTTGTAATAAAGTAAATTCGTTAAATTGAATTTTAATTACAAAGTATTCCATAACAGTAGAGTAGATAGTATAATATAGATTGAAATATTTTCATGCACCTGGTCGGTAGAATCTTCTCCAGTTCTTATAGCGTTTGAAATATTTGCGTTGCAATTGCACTATCATGCAATTGCACTATCATATATCATGGACCCTGATAAAAAATGGAAAGTTTATTATACTCCACACTTTATAGTATTCGAATCAGCAGACCGATAATGGACTTACAAATGAAGTGTATACTAAGTGGCATGCCTTTCGCTATGACGGCAATGTGATGTTTTGGTATGCAAGTTGTAATCTTTCTAAGCTTTGGAATGAGCTGCACCGTTAGCCGCCACTTTGCTACTTACTCTGATAAGCGTTAACGTTTTATTAAGAACAGCCTATGCTATGGAATTTATTATTTAGTTCTGATGATTTTGTTTTTTCATCTAGGGAATCTTCAAGCTTAGTATTGTCAACAGATCTGTGACCATCATTAACTTGCACTCCTTTCTCGTTGTCTTGTATCACATCAGTTTCCAAGGTTATCGTAATTTAAATCACATTAACCTGGTCGTGCTACCGCTTCGTTAGCTCTCGAAATATGGTCATCGTTTTCGTCTCCGTGCGCAACCGAATCTTTACCAAATTATGCCATTTCTGGTAAATATTTAAGGACGACACACTTAGTGTGGCCATGTGAATGTCATGCTGTGCATTTTCCAAATTTACGTCTAGACACAAAATTGTTCTGTTAGCGCCGTCGTGTTAATTTACGATCCCATAGACACTCTTGTTACTGTGAACTCTCAGTACCATTGTTGTGTCGTGCTCGTAAAGGTAATTCTGGTGTGAATGATGTCTAACGTAATGAAAAATTCAACGGCATCTTTTCGTCCATCTTCCAATTATTTATCGATCACCTATAATTTCGTTTGAATCAAAGAGGTCTTAAACAATTTTATCTGTGGTGAGCCTTCCCAGAGCGTTCTATTTCAGCTGTATTGTTTTTTCACTGAATATCTTCGTATGTCAACAATCATTAAATCAAAAAGATTTCGGCGACTTATAAGAGCTTATTAATTCAATTGGTAAGATAAACAATAAAATTTGATGTACTAACACAAAAAAAATAGGTAGTTTTGATGGCACACACTGTCATTTCATGCGTAACTAGGCGGCAGAGTCTGTAGTATAGTAACCGACCGATGAACTACATATGTAAATTCCTAAGCACATATTTATATAGATGATTTCATAACCAGACACAGATCAAACAATAATAAATTCCTTGGCTTAGCATTTGGATACGTTATTCGAAACTAAAATTTAGGATTTAGTTATACAAATATGCTTAACCGATTACGTATGAAATAAGGCAAGGTATAACGTTTACGCCCCCGAGTTTTACGAGCATATGCGGGTATTTTTAGACTATGTCAAAATAAATTTAGTACATCTAAACTCGAGATACGTGTCAGAATAAGAAAATGCTTGGTAATAAGCATACGGAGTCGCTTTATTTTCACTTTCCAATCCAAAATGTAAAACATGGTTATCGTTAAAAGAAACTTCGCGGTATTTTACGATTTATTTTCTGTCTCACCACCTGAGAGCATTCCGAGTGTTTTTGGTTTGGAGTGAAATTTAAAGGGAGTAAATTTTTATTAACTTACTTTAACTTTGAATGTACAGGCATAGAAGTAATATTAACTGTGCAAAAATTCGTTAAACTGATATTAAAAGAAGCAGACAGATATAAGCCGGGAATATTTTCTGTGTAATTTCGTCAGTTTTGGTGGAGATAGGTTGGAACTTTTCTGAAAGATAAGACGGCCAAATTGATGTACGGTAATTTTTAACCTCTTGTCACTCAAAAATGCAGACGTATCCGCTAAAAACTAGAATCAGCAGACCGAAATTGCAGGCAGGCGGCTCTAGTGTACATTTCATACGTCGTCTACTGTTACGTCTGTAGCATTGTTTTGTGTTTTTGTAATGTATTCTATTCTAAAATGTCAATTGTAGTGTGTATATATCTGATTGTGAGCGGTTCGACGTCCGTGAAGTGTTCGTGGATTTTGTTATTTAATATAAGTACATATATCAATTTATCAGGCAGCCATATGAAATGGCATTTATCAGGCAGCCATATGCAATGGCACAGATTTCACATACCTACCTAAAAGAACTTTATGGAGAACTCTAAGCTGGAGAGATTCCCTCAGGAAGTTTTTATTCACGTTTTATTATTAAAACGTGTGCCTTAGTTTTAAACTTACGGCTCTTGCAACGGAATGGGATATTTGGGAGGTTAAAAAACTTGTGTCTATTTACACCAAAAAAATCAAAAGCGTCGGTTTAAACTTTTCAATTATAGTTTTATCACACACTTCAAAATACAATCATTTTTCCACAAAGGCACATCTATAAATAGTAGATAGGCATTTCTACATAATAGAATTTTACATAGCCACCTCTAGTTCATATCCTTAGCTGGCATCACATCCACAGAAATTAATTTAATGTATAAAAATAAATCTTGGATAATATACACACTTTTCGCTTTGTAGCTAATTACATATCTGGTGAGAAGAATTAAAAAATGCAGAGTACTTACATGATTTATAAGGACTCATAATTAAGGAATTCGGGATTCACAATAAGAATACCGAGTGTATACAAACGACTCATAGGGTTAAAAGCATTATAATGCAAGAAATAAATATTATTTACCTTCAAAATAAGTATTAAAATACGCATGATTACTCAGTTTTGAGCTGCCGTAAATATGTATTTCCGTTCGAAATAAAAAATAGGTAGTGACCGATGGCATGTATTTTGAAATTTTTTGTATTATGTCATAAGTAATTGATGAGGATCAACTTTTGGATAATAGACATTTCTAATTGTCTGTTGGTTATTACTTATTTTGTATTGTTTATCCTTGTAAGTCGTTTTATCTGCAAATTGAGCGTTTACGGCAAAATTTGGGCAAGTGGCCGGCAGGTCGTGTTTGCATTCCGCCGAGAGTTCGACGCCTCATCCAAGGCCAGCGTCGCGGTATTTCCCGCCACCCCACGGCGCCTCCGCCAGATGACGAGTCGACAGAATTGAGATGGCTCGATCTCACACCGGAACTGGAAATGGTCAGCTCGTGTTATGGAAATGCCGTGCACCTATTTAGTCCACCCAATGCTGCTCACTGCAGACCATAGCACAAATCACATAAGAGCTGAATTCTTGTATCAGTGTTGTAGCCTACTATGAACGATATCCCCTTTGAGCTGGTGGTAATTTTTAAGAGGAAACTGGTCAGGAATTAGAGAGAAAGCCCAATTTGTAGGTTCCTAGTAGTTAGATAGTCATAGACGTCAGAGATAGTATTAGGTAACACATAAGCGATGAGAAAATGTGCATTCGGGATTGTGCAATCCTTAAATCTGTCAATTATACTTCCAATAAGTGTACCTTCATTACGCTATTTGTTATGTATTCGGAGTTATTTTCATCTTTATTACGTTTGTGTTTTGTGTAAAGATAGGCTAAACCCACATTTGGATGTTTAGAGCATTAGTATTTATTTATTTAAAATCTAAACTTGGTTTTGCAGTTTTTGTTATTTTAATTGAAATTCAAATCGATTATCCTTTGCCAATATTTTGTGATTTTTATTACAGGTATGTATTACGGTGTATATTGTTACAATTAGTTTTTTTGCTCCATCTCTTCTATTGTCAATAAGTACTCACTTGTATTTTTAGGCTGAACTCCTTGGTAACATTTGTTCGCAAAAAGAGGGCATAGTGTTTTTAGATGTATTTAAAATGGACCAAAATTTATCAATACCTTTAAAAGGCATGTCCAACCTTAGCGAATTGTCTCGAGATTGACTTTCAATGGCCGAAGTTTGACAGACATGACAAAAGTGAATGTTTTTGCGGCTATTCATCTATTGATATTAGATTCTGCGTTGAGGATGAATTGAAATTGGGCATTACATGGTCATCAATTCTCAGAATCTAATATTTTGCATTTTCCTCAATCAGAGGACAAGACAATGTTAGATTAAGCGTTCCATTAGTTTTATGCAAATTATTTCCATTCATTTATTTGTCTAATGCTGGCTACGTTGTATGCGTAAAAGCAAATAATAGACCTAAATTCTACGTGGAGACCATTAAACAAATTTGCAAATTAATGGTAACATTTGTCTTTTCGAGATTTTTCTTCGTTTGTTTTCGTGCCATGGAAAAATTTACTACGCCAAATTTTGATTCAATCGCGATGAGTTATCGCTTATAAATATTGAATCTCATTTACTAAACGATACGATCATTGCATGGCATTATTATCTTGTCTTGCGATTGTCGTAAGATAAGTTATTTCGTTAGTCAATACAAGTTATTTTATGGTGATTAGAAGCTTTTGAACGAGTGACGCATTTAAGTACTGGGTGACAGAGGAACAGATGACATCATCCGTATAACGCCCATTCTTAAATGATCCTGTGTAATGTACGTGAATCATTTAGTACATTTGTGGTATGAACAAAAAAACAGCTGCTTCACATATCACATTTCCAAACAATTGGATTAATACCGCCAGTACGTGTGCATTAGCTATCGCATAATTATTAATAAGCGAACTGCGAACAAAATCAGATTGAGTGATTTTTACAGATATTTTTTATCTTTTGTTAGCGCCTTTATCACGTTCTATGTACATGTATGTTATCGTTTCATTCACAATGTCCGATTCGCAGTATTGTGTATAATTTCGCAATAATATGTAATAATTAAACAAATTTAATGGGTCAGTTCTATTTTTGGTTTTAAATTTGGAATTAAATCAGGATTTAATCAGGAATCAGGTGCACATACCGATGTTTTAATAAATAAAATGTGAACTTTACTTTTATAGAGCAACATAATTAACATATAATATTGTTAATAATTACACTTTTTGTGCTATTATCACTTTTATGTTGTGACAGCACGAAACAACGTAACGGTATTTTAAGTTAAAGTCATTACAATGTAACGTAAGATGTAAATAAAAATACAAATGTTACAGTCCACACGACCCAAATTTCCAGTTCAGTCACCTGACTTTTCGTGGAACTGAAAAAACTATAGTTAGCAGCCAAAATAGAGTAAAAGGTAGACGCTAGTGAATGTTTGGTGCTAATTATACTCTCACGGTTATTCCTATCTAGACAGGACAGGTTATTGACACCTCTATCATCGAATAAGTGCCAGAAACTTATCTGAGAATGATGATCACGGCATAATATTAACTGAGAGAGAAATAATAACTTCACATTTTCGCAAATGTTGCAATCGTTGCTATGGATTAATGGTTTGTTTCATACTTTTGTTAATATAAGTTTTTTTTTATAATTGTAAAAAAAAATATGATAGGTACGTAGGAAATCGACACATTTCTCATTTGTATCTTGTAACGGGTAAGAGATTCGTTGAACGAAATTTAGGCCGACTTCGATTTTTTTGACGGTTGTTAGTTCACAATGGAAAATGTTGCGTAACATTTACCCCAATATTTTTCCAGATCGTACAACTAATTCACGTACCTATACATTTTCGTTGCGTCACCGTTTCCAGAATGTGACCATTAACGTTTCGTATGATGGCGTGACCCTTGTCATATGATTGGTCTAAAGGTCAACAGCACTCTGTCCTTCGTACTTACACACCATGTCCATCCGTTATAACTGTGCATAGTTATTAATGCATCCGTAATACATGTTTAATTAGGCAAATTTTCTCATCAAACTCATACGTAATTACTATGCGTGCACACGATTTATTTTATTCTGTTTCGAGATTAAATGTACGTATGCTACGTGAACGACGATCGTTGCCACTGTCTTCTGAGGATTACTTATTCCGCATCTAATTATTGAAATCGTCTTTTTTCCCTAACTTTAACCTATTATTGTGTTCACCTTGAAACTATTGCCCTTACGAAGTTAATCGCATGCATATTAAACAGGTTCTAGATTGGCGCCGTCGAATTACCTTTGGTTAATTAATTTGTAATTTTTGTTTATAAATGTTAGCAAAGTTATATGAATGGTCATATTTATATAATTGATCCAGCTGGTTTGTGATATCTGTTATCACAGCAGATTAGCATGGCGATAATTATACCACTCATGGTTAATTTACTTGTAAGTTTTGCGTAGAAATCGCAGCAATTGTGCCATGTGCATGGTTATATTGAAATAATTATCTCAGCCAGTTTGACCTAGGTGTTTTGTATTGGGTTTGCGTAGTGATATATTATTAAATCTTCTCCAACTGCTAGATAGCATATTGTTCAGTGACATTACTGTTCAGTGAAATTCCTGGAGTGCTATTGTAAGATTGTAAGCGTTTACTAATGTTTTTTAAATACTTTTTTGAGTCCAACCGCAATTAATAATCTACATACAAACGATTGTATAGGACCATTGGACGAAAATATGTATTTTCTTTCCTTCTGTTTTATTCTCGTTCTCTCTTTCTATTATGTTTGATATTTTTTGGTAGCCGAGGACAGGACGCAATGGGGGACGTTGGGGGAGGCCTATATCCAGCAGTGGACTGAAATAGGCCAATGATGATGATGATGATGATTATGATGATGATGATGATAATGATGATAATGATGATGATGATGATGATGCTGATGATGATGATAATGATGATGATTCTTAAATTTCGTTTCATATATAACATACATATGTCGTATTTGCATATCATTGTTTACTAGCAATAACATTTCATCAACATACAACAATATTTAAATTCACAAATGTCGTGCTTACAAGGATCTGTATTGTAATAAATGTTTTTAATAGCGCGTTATGAGGAAACAGTGTAGGGTTAAGGTTGGTAATAATAATTATTAATCAGTGTGTAGTATTACTGATGTGAATATCGTCATTTGTCTTCACTGAACCTTCGATACTGTTAATGTCGTGTAAGTTGTAACATACAAGAGTCGCTTTATTATTTTCTCCAACTAAATATAATTACTGTTTTAATGAGACGTGCTTTTATATTAGACTAATACGCGTCTTAATAACTGAAGAAAATAATTTATTAATTAAACTGTAGCCCGTTACTGGCGCCGCACTTGGCGTGGTTATTTGCAATAATAATACGCTTATCGTACTCGTGTTAATAATCGATACAGGATCCAATTCGGGTACAGCCCGGCCCGATTCTGATCGGTAAGGATGTTTAATTATATCATTGTATCAGATTCACACACACACGTCACTAGTTCTATTATGAAAGTCATCAATCTGCCTATTCGTTCCAGCCTACCCATTCGTTATTTTATATTTAGTAACCTAGTATTGTATGGATGATTGTAATTAAAAAGCTATCAGTGCAATAATATTGAAAAAAATCCATACAATCGTACCATTAGCGAGGTAGTATAATTTATATGTATGTACGTCTATAGTCTTGCCTGTTTGCTTAGTGGTCAGTGATCCTAGCTCTTTAGTCGGGGGTTGTAGGTTCTATTTTTATTCAAGGTAAATATCCATCTATACATATTGTCACGCCTATTTCCTGTAATGGTAGGTAAAGGCTAAGGATTTACATTGCTTACGGTCTCGGTACTCTCGGTAGACTTCTTTAGGCTATTTTAAAATAATTAAATTCGTCGTACATACTTGTCACTTAAAGGAACTTTTGACTTAGCTTTCTTTTAGGACCTCTCCGATATAATCGAAGTATGTACGCCTAGTTTTGTCTCCACCGACTCAAAAATTTATAATCGCTGTATTCTTTAGGTTTTGAAGTCTCTCAGTGTTAGCCTGTATTAGTGTACAAGGAGCCTACCTGCGATTATTTTACATTGAAAATACATATACAATTAACTAATTGCTTATACTCGCTTACACTCGCTTATACTCGCTTACAATGATACAATTCATGGGCAACTAAGCAAGGGTGAATAGGCTCTTGCCGGGCATGCGTACTCACGGCGTATCACGGCCAAATGCTAGCCTAACATATGATAAAAAAAACTGTCCGTGAGGATACAGGTATTGGACACGCGGTACTTTTTGCCTCTCCGTAAGGAATATATCCTGCACATGCGTAAAAGGCCGTGTGCGATTGTTGTAAGCTATTATATAATGATATTATAGGACATATGATGTGTTAGGTATCCGTTACGCAAACGTTTTAATGGTCGAACAGATTAGGAAACATGGGAACACACAACGAGATCCGGATACGAAACCGTGAAACAAAATCGGCAAACCGCACCGCCAGTACTAAGCTGTTGCCGCAAGCTCCGACCGCAGCCAACTTTAACGGCAACGGTCGGTAATGTAAATAGGTACGTATGTAGGGCTAGTGCGAAATGTGAATTGTTTGTATTCTTTTTCGGTTCAATTATGAAAAAATAGTCAATTATAAAACATTTATCAATTAAAAAAAGTAGTCAATAATTAATAGGCTCTCTACCTATTCCATTGTGGGACGTAAATGGAAATGGTGAAATGTTGGAGTGTTCTACACTACTCTGCTGTTGTGATGTTACGTTATTTAAAACATGATAATGTCGTATATATGTAGGTTCGCCACCCATACCATGAGTCATATAACGTGACTGGAGAAAAGTAAGTACCTACTAGTACTTCTCTCCTCTGCCTACCCTTTCGGAGATACACAGGTGTGGTGTTCTGTTAATGTATTTAAATATCTTTTGAGGTGAAATTGAGAGTGAAAGTGAGAAAGCTTAGAAGTCATATTACAATTTTTTTTGTCAGTGTCAAAGAAGTTAAGTTTAATATGTCGTTACTTGTTGTATTCATATGTTCTTTATTACTATCGTTTAACAATTAATATATTTAACGTGTTTAACGGTGCCAAGGATAAATGGCTAAACATATGTAGTAAAAAGATATACGAGTATCATTCCAGTAAGGGCAAGACCTCAGTAATACTAGTTGCCTCTTTAACAAAACATATAATTTACGTTGAAACACTTACGTACTAATTGTTAATTAATTCAATTACACATTTGGTTTGGACCAATTTAAATAATGTATGATGGCACATATATAAATTCAAAGGCGTCTGTCTGTAAACTTAACATGTACGTACACACATAGGTACATAGTGTGAAATACCATTTAACACAGCGTCATTCTTATCATACACGCAGTCGAAAGAGACACCGAACCGGGCCAGTCACCGGGCGGAATATTAGCCGCGTTTTAGTATACGTGACATCATGTGGCAGCGACCTAGCGAGGCCGCCGAATCTATTAG
>DWME01002737.1:0-20017 GCA_018244795.1 Parelbella ahira ahira | reverse complement strand
TGCAAAATTTCAAATTGATCAGATTTCTAGAAACCGGTGAAAATTGAGCTCAAAGATTCCGTTACATACATACATACGACCGAAGCTAATATAAAGCGTATAAAAAGGGAAATGAATAACTTTGTTGACAAAGAAATTTTGTAAGCTAAGGATATTGTTGCTTCCGTTCTTTTTGATATTTTTGCTCTGTACATGAAGTACATTGAAGTCACGGGTACCAGCGAATGTTATATTGTAATTATTAATTCTAAGTCGTGTTTAATCCCTAGATATACGCGTTGGAGCTGAAGCAAGAATTCGGGAACGATCATGAGCAATAAGGGAACAGGATTAGGAGAACGCGGCGAGTTGGGGCATTGTTATTACGGTCTCACTTGTACGGCTGCGTAACAATAAATTGCTTAGTATTTTTGTGCTAAAGTTGTCGCCTTCTGTTGGTTATTTTCTTTTGGAGATTGCTATTGCAAGATTTTATTTACATTACACGTAAAGAGAATCGTTAGAATTTTTTTTACATTATGATAAATAATATAATGAAGTGAAATGAATTACTTTTTGCGCTCATTGGAAGATTTATGAGTAAATTTCAGGAAATGTTTTAACGTACATACATATTCAGAATTCGCTTTGGCTCGATGGTCTCTTGGCACTTGATAAGCATCAATGAAAAAATGTCAGAGGTTACAAGAGGTTACAAGAGGTTAGATGAAGGAAAAATGTCGGAAAAGTAAATTGATTATTCCGTTTTGACTTTTATTTAGGTTTGCGTAATAAAGCGAGCCATGTTGCCACTTGCGTCGCAATGTTGCCACTTTTTGCGGACATGCTTATGAGCCGTATTTCCGACATGGCTTATTGAATTGTTATTTTTGTAAGAAGCACGATTACGTCATTGTTTTTTTTTCAACGTTGCTCAACCTTTAGTAAATCAATATGGTTGCGGATGTGCATAACGACGTCAGCGCATTTTACTCGCGTACTGCTAAAGTTGGTCTGGTATTGTTGAAGCCTGATATAGTTGGAACTGTTCAAGTTGTTTACAGTCGCAAGCAGGAAGCTGTAAAGTAAATTATATTGAGAGCATTTATTTAGATGTTGCATTCGCACTGTATTTCTGGGCGGCGGTACTTAAGCTTCTCAAATTAACTGCCGCGTAGGTGCGAACGTATTTAGACTATTATTTTTATGTGTATTGGCTGTATTCCGTTCGCAAGTAGATATATTTGGCGCACTCGTACCTACTCGTAGTAAGCAAGAGCGTACGATCGCTAAAACTTTTTCCAGGTTGTTAACTTATGTTCGTCTTGTGCAGAAATGGTTACCTCGGATATACTGAAATTACCGTAACCACAATATCAATACAGTTCTGATATTGTGATTATGGAATTTTAAGCGTTGGAAATTCAGCTTTCATAGAATGTTTTTTTGATTTGTTGAGGTTGTTAACGAGCGAAATAAAATTTGAACCCGCTTCAGGAAGGCAATAAAAAACCATAAAAAGTTCGTCCCAACTTCACAGCTCCAGCACGTTTATTCAATGTAGTTTCAAATGCTCGTACATCATTCTCAAAGTTTCCGCTGTTTCCTAGTTCGCTGCGCTATGAGACGCATAATATTATAATCCGCGCATTTTCTCAGAACTTAGAACAAGAACATCGCCGTGTAAGATGTTACCGAAGTATTAACCGTGTTACGTAATTTTAGCAGCTATCTTAGCTGAAGGAACTTCATATTAATTACTTCTCCTTGGAGATTTTCAATTTCTCTTCCGATTGGTTCAACAGTAGCGGGGAAGATTTGTCTTACGTCCGTTCTAATATTCTCTGCTTCAATGCTTTTAACGGGTTGTATCGATTTATCAAGACTTGTTTCTGTTTCTATTTTTACCAACCATGATGTAATTTTTTTCCTTTATTTTGTAACAAAATTTATAAAGAAATTTTATTGTTAGACAAAACACGGTCGAAGACTTTCTTTTTGAACCCTCATAATGCTTAAGTGCATTAAAACTTATAAGTCGACCAACGGCTGCCAATTGAAGACGCGAGCTCGTACAGTCAATCCATTAATAAATCTGACACTAATAAGGTGTTAGAACTATTATGAATGTTAATAATAATATGATTAATCGCCTATCGTGTGTCCGTGCATTGGTAAAAATACACCATCTCTTAACATATGTGTGTAGAGAGTTACATATGTATGGCCGCAGCTACTGCGGGATCTAAACTAGATTTATGTACAGCTCTATTGGTTGTTTCGTATGCATAAGAATTTTATACTTGCCTTTACATTGAATTTGAAACGTTCGCACAGAGCCGTTTCATGAATCGTAATGTACAGACGCGTCGACAGATAAATTGTGTGTCATAATGTTCCGTGTCAACGAGCGATTATGTTACATAATATAATGTACAACACCGTTGTAATATTGATCGTGACTGTACTGCACGTGTATAGAGGAGGGAAAATGCTAATTAGACACACACCCACACAGGCATACACGTATAAGTGTTATAATTTGTGCCATATGGTGTTAAGTATCCGTAATATAATCAGGCTATACATCCTCATTATTGTGAGTCTGTTACAGTCCACTGCTGGACTTAATGAATGCCTATCTCCTAATGAGCGTCATGGTGCCCTGTCCTAGACTTACCGCAGCCAGCGTCTGCCCGCAGCGTACCGCAGATCGTCATCTCACTAGGCGGATGACGCCAAGCATGATTTATGCGCTAGTTAGTATTGACACATAGCAATATAATCCATAGTGGTGATTAAGTATTATGTTAATCCTCATGCATATGCAACAATCTAGCGTTTTTAATGGGCAACAAATTATACAATTACCGTTCTAATGTACCACTGATTGTTTGTGTACACAATACTCTATTCATGTCTACGTAGTAAGAATTATAACTATCGGTACATAGTATAGCTACGTCTATTCTAATTAGCTTCCTTAAATGCGATTAATATTCCAGGCAACTTCTTGCTTCCTCATTTAAGAATAGCATTTTAAAATAATATTTTTTTCACTTTGAGAACCTTATGCCCCATTAAAAATGCTTTACGTACGAGCTATGGAGCTTTCTACGCTAACTAGAAATCTGCATTGCTTTGATGCACAATGTTACAAGTTCAGACATTAATAATGAAGTGCAGCTCTAACACAAGCGGGGCCCTACGCGGGTTTGAGGTTCGATACTAAATCTTTATTATGTTCAAAGATTATTATTGTGTCCTCTGCCTGCCTTCAGCATTACAGGTGCGATGTAACGCTATGTTACGTATATAGATGTCATTGTTATATGCTTTAATTCACATGCGTGAAATGTTTCCGGTGAGGGGTGAATACGACGACGCGACGCTAGTATGGGTTCTCGACATACCGTCTACCGTTATATCGTATCGCAAAGTATCATCGCATCGTAGCGCGACGCTAATAAGATCCGTTGCGTCATTCATGCATGCAGGTTTTAACGGACAGTTATAATTGTACATTAGAAACGTGTGTTCGGCGTTGGTGTCGTAAGTTATGTTTTTAGTTCGAGGAATGTATAGTTTATTGGAATTGTGACATTGAGGTATAGTCATTGGACATTTTCTTTTTATCCAAATCCCTCGTTGGCAGTGTGATCAGAAAAAAAGGCTTTTATCCTGCTTCATTGTCCCTGGACTACAGAGTAAAATGGAATAGGGTTTTTTATTTCGACTTGAGCTAATTTATTTATAGCTTAAGGGCACATGATTAAAATTATAACACAACTAAAAATAGGTACAAAACAAAATATACAGAATAATAGAAGGCGGTTTTTCCTTGTGTGACAAAACAAAACAAAACACAGTTAGGAATACTTTATTTGCTATTACGTCTCAATGTCGGATCCTCACTGCTGATCTATTCAAATAAAGTTAGATTATATTTAACCTAAGTAAAGTTAAATAAGGCAAGTTCTCTTTTTACAGAATAAACTACGTCAACACTTCCAACTCCAACTTTCTTGGCTGCAGGTCTTGTAAAAATTTTAAAATTTCTGATGTCTTCCCGGTCGGCTGTTAAACTCGGAAGTTTCCGATTACTCGACTGGTGCTCTTCACATTTTTTAAAAATGTCTTGAGACATTTTCACACGCGTTTATCTGATCTTAATGTATACTTGGACATAGCCTGGGTTATCTGGCTTCCAACTGTGGGTTAGGTGGATGTCTGGAACTCAATGACGTGCGTTGCTCCAATGTGGATTGATGGCGATGCATACATTTGCTTTGACTTGTACAGTTAATTGTGAAAATAGACTCAAACCGTACACTTACGCACGTTTTGTATGCCGCGTGTAGTTCTGTCAATCTCAAAATATTTAAAAATAGAAATTACAACAGCGATAATTTGACTGGTATACTTACTAAATTATGTAACAGAGCCTATTGTTTGACTGCCTTATGGCTCACGTATATGACAATCGAAAAATCAACTAAATACAACACACTGCGACGACATATGGATAATACCGGTCGGAACGTATATTATCTGTATTTACGGACGTGCCGGTTCGTTCCACATATTTTCCTGTCATTTGTCGAATAGAGTAATGACCGTTTAAAATAAACACAGATAAAACCCTAAACAACAACTGTTCATCTGACTGAAATAGATTCTTGTTTAATTGCGTCCAAACGTTACGTTCAGCTTGTATCTACTGGGCTTCATTTTAGACCCAATATTGCTTAATATATTTTCCGTAACATTGTTAACATATTTCCTCATAGTTTCTTAGCCTTAGCAATTTACGTTTTACCCTTTTTTGAACATCCATTTAAAATTGACTTCATTTCTTAGATACCTATAGGTATATCTTTGAAGTGAATAACATAACTCTCATTGTATTAGTTTGGTACCTTCCAATGTTAGGCATTTAACGTAGTAATTCATTCTGTTATATCTATACGTATGCAGATCAGTACCCAAATTGATGTGTAAATTGCATTTCATATCATACGCTATATACGGTGCGTCGGTAAAGGGCGTGTTAAATTGGTCGCTTTGCATACACCTACAAATATACCACAAACAACGTAGCAGTAAACGGTGGCGAGCACGGACACGAAACAATTCATACTGTTTTGTAGGAAACAGATAATTGTTATATATCCCTTTAAAATACTAATTTTAAAGATCCTGATTTATTTAACGTAGCATCACGCCTCTATGTCCCGAAGAGGTGGGCAGAGGGGTGTACTGCACTCCCATCTGTTATTCTCCTATTATGTTACTCGTTCCACCATGGAATAGAGAGTGAGTCTATTACCGTACACTCGTCATAAATCTAGACACTTTGCTACTACTGGGCATTTCCAAATAAGAGAAAAATAATAATGATTTGCCCAGCGCGGAAATCGATCGCAGGATGTATTGTTCAATAGACGCGCTTGTAACTACTCAACTAACTAGGCACTTAAATTGGAAACGTTATAAAAATATGTTGAATCAATTATTATGTTATCTGATTAGATGTTATTTTGTGTAGATCTCGATGCTTTACGTAACAACACTCGCGTAATTTTCGAAGGGGTAGGCAGAAGAGTGTAGTGCACAACCACGTCTCACCAGTTACGTTTACGTCCCATCTCGACGCTTAATTATTATATTATGAACTACTTCCTTGATGAAACGTCTGCTAATCTCCCAGTGTTTAGAACCGTTCTTTGGTAATTAAACATTTTCGGATCTGAATTATAATAGTTTAGTTAAATTTATAACGATAGTGAATATTTTTCTGTGTCAACTGAAAACCATATAAAAACTACATTTAAGTTAAAATCAAATTAGCGAATAGTTATTAAAACCTTATGTAAAAGTGCCATGTAATTTATTAAGTTTGGATTTCATGGTGGGTATTTTAATTGTAACCTAAATCCAGATCCAGGTTACTTCTCTAAAGGCTACGCAACGCCAAGGAATCGCTCTACTTCTGGTCGCAAAAGTCCTAAGGTTATGCAACGCTGCGAAAGCGCTTTGACGGCGCCTGCCTTAAAAGCTCTACCTTTTCCATGTCCTCGTTGTTAAGCAGTAAATGGGCTGGCTTTAACCGTAGTAAGCTAAACAGGCGCTGAATATTTTATTGCATCAAGACTCCCCAATCAATGCTGTACATAACGGACGATAACATTACCAAACATATATAAAAAGTTAACTTTTTTATTACCGACATTGAACGCATGGATCCTTTCCCTATAGTAGGACATAAAGGTTATAATTAGGGTCAATTAGGTATACATTTTCGATCTTTAATCGAAATTCCAATGATTATTACGTATATGGCCAGATCTAGTTACTTTTAGTACATTCTTGGGACGTCATATAGACTGAACCATTAGCTACCAACTAAAACTTCACAAACACCCAGTTGATTTCGATGGTATGTTACATTCAGCAGTTGGTGTGTTGACGTTGGCCTAACAATTGAGATACAGACGAATTGCGGTTAAATTCTCAAATAGATGTTGCTTCAAATCGGCTTCAATTAGGATGACGTAGGCGTCAGCTTTTGCGTACTAATTTATTCCGGGGATCGGCCGCCACGGCGCGCGAGTACGAGCTCAGTTGCAAATAGCGCCGTGTTCAGTCCACGAGGTGACAGTATTTTTGCCTGACAGCTGCCTATCGACTTGTGATGATAGATATCCGCATAAATCCGCGTTTTCTCGCTCAAGCTATTTCTATCGGCCTAAACTGCAGAAAACCCATATCAGATCTGTAAGGATAGAGATAGGTATGTGGCACTGGGTGCTTTCTACCTACCCCATAAGGGACCTAAAGTGACGGTATAATAATAGTAAATTGTAATATTTCAGTTACGGATGAAGATGACGGTTACATACAACGTATACAGTAAATCATAATTGTCACATACTTACTTTGTAGCTTTGTATCACGTGGGAGTGTTTTTGAACAATCCATTAATAATAATTACTATGGAGTATTCTTCGCCACCTGCGAAGTATACATGATTAATGAACTTTGAGGAAAGCTTGTAAAAGTTTCTCCACAATCAAAACTTATATATCAGAAGGTAGGTATGTAGGTATTCACTTTCGTACGTTTTAAAACTTAAATCCTCAAAACATATGGAAATTTAAAATGCCCACAATTACCGACAATTAAATTTAGTACGACGTGCAAGTTGATGTCATGACGGTATTTTTATAGAACTGGTTTGTGGGATCCTAAGAAACGTCCCATCACAAACGTTAATGTCAAAAATGGACTCGGTCATATCGGACTATGAAGTGAAAAACGTAACATAAATCTTGACTGAGCTCTGAGTATTTCACTGATGTGGTTGAAAAACTAGTTATAATAAAAAAGCTTGTTATGTGACTAATGTAGCTTTAGAACTATCCGTGATATACATGTAGGTACATTTGGTGATAAGGCAGAAAATATTTTTTCCCCCAAACAGGGTAGCATCAGGCTGAGTAGACTTTGAATAACAGGTGAAAGCAAATATTGATCATGATTGACGATCATAGATATAAAATATTTTGTTATTCATCTATATGTATATTGAAATCGAACGAACATATCTTCTGACAACAACCGGGTTTGTGTATAAGATCATGTCGCGTATCACTTCTTTGGCAAAAGTCACGAGAATGTTTGCCAAAGCCTTCTCATTTTCATAGTTGTGGCTGTCCGCATTTGTTCACGCGTCTGCAGAGTAGTACAGGTAGTGACATCTAATACATACCTTACGCTTTCCATCACGTTCATTGTTGAAAAACTTTTCGCTTTATTTCTACGGCACGTTTTAAACCCCAGTCATTACCATTATCATTGGCCTGTTTAAGTCCACTCTTGGTCATAAGCCTCTCCGGAGAGGATTTTGCCCATGATCTCCACGCGAGGCATGCGTGTTGAGGATCGCAGAACACAGCTTCTTGCATCACCTACGCTGCTATTCGTTAGCGACCAGAGTATTTAGCCGTGCCTAAACGGGGCGCGTCATACCGCGATCAGCCAGCACTGGGTTTAGTCGCTTGTTACAACACCCTGGTATTCCTGTATTGCGTTGAAAGAAGTATTCTTTACACGGATGAGATAGACATATAAACATATTTAAAACAAACATACATATTAAACATATTTAAAAAAACGATGTTACTTTTATATCAGACTATGACTTTGTATTAACTTTTGTCCTATAATTATCGTCTATATACGTGTCTGTTATTTTTCAAGGGTGGCGGTTTATAAGCCAGTCAAGACACGTATGTAAATTGCAACTTTGTATTAAAAACCGGACCGAGTGCTACTGTCCATTGCATCAAGTGTCCAATATAAATAAACGTGGTAAAATCCACAGTCGGCTATCCGGCTTGCTTGACAGTGTTTTACGATGTAGCTGATGATGATACCACCTGTTAGTCACCACGTGAATCACTCGATCGTGACTTAATTGAAATAAATTTGCTTTAAGATTACAACGTTACGTGTACAAATAAAACTGCTAGTGGTTTGATAACCGTTTGTTTACTACTCCGTACTCCACTGACTTCTTAAACGTAATACGCGTATATAATTGCGATCAGAACTATAATTAAGATAACGAAACCTATTTGCAATTTTAATATGGGATAAAAACAAACATGATTGGGCTCTTTATTATTATCATATCGTCACACGAGTTATCTTATGCAGTAGGCAGAGAACGTCAATTACTAAATCTTTACGGATTTGATATGCTACATATATGTACGAGTACGTTCTCCACTCCCTAATTATATTAATATCTCTATCTTTACGGATTTCATATGCTTCATATGCTGTAATGTTTGTGTAATTATGTATGTATAAATAAATAAATATATGTACGAGTCCATTCTCCACTCTCTAATTATATTTAATATCCTTCTCATTCAGTGCTATCTGCTACTTCGTGAAGGACCTGGCGTGATGATATAATACTCGGAGTAATTATATGCAACGAATAAATGAATAAATTAGTAGTCGTAAAGTTTTTATGAATTGACTGCTTGTGCTGAGGTCCATTTAAGTGTCCTATCGCTATTTTATCGGCGAGCAGAAGATATCGCGGCGGAAGTGCGTCGTTACTGGGAATGTGGCCATCAATAATAATGTTGATATTTAAGTCGATTGTAGCAACACCCGCCGATTGCCCATTAAAGTTGTGTATGCGATAACTAAACTTTGACTTAATTATCTTATTATCAGGCTGCAGAATTAATTATTATATGCCTGAAAGCCTAATATCTCATATTTTCTCAACTAATGAAGCCATGAAAACCTTACCGAAAACAACATAATTAGCTACCATTTTTTCATTTTACTTTTGGACACGGGCAGGAAATCATAGTATGAGTAAGATTCAGAAGCCTGGAAACTCATCTAAATAAGAATTATAAACTGAAAGTTGTAATTAAACTAGGCACTGTACATCCAGAAATCTAGAGCTACTCATTTTTATTTACATTGTACGGTTTGAAGTGAGGATCATAACATTAATGACGGGAGCGACGTGTAGATCTAAAATTCTAAGCGAGGAGTAGACCGTGCTCGTGTTTGTGTGTTGGTGTGAGAGTCGCTTGGTGTACGAGCTCTCAGCTATTCGATGAAGTAACACTTTCTGCGGCTTTAATTAATGTCCACGTTGTGAGCGCGGGACCTGATTCAGTTTCAAGGGGCGTTGGAGGGCCATCGTCGGTTCAGACTCTGCAACTTTTACTGCATGTTTGTGTTCGCAGTGCGTAGGTTTATTTGCTTAATGGAAGCATGCAGGAGGCCGCGCCTGCCTTATTAACTCATCTCGCTTTAAGTAATGATTGAAAAGTAACTAAATGTTAGTTCGTGTAGTCTTATGTATGTATGTATGTATGTATCTTATGTATGTATAACGATCATTCAAGCAGAATAACTGTATTTTGTGTTCAAATTGAAGGTAAAATAGAAATGGTAATTATTGGAAAATTCTATCCCGTTGGTTTGTCCGTGTTTCTTGGTAATTGTCAGGGTCAGAAAAAAAAGTTGTACAAAATTTTAATCAATATATTATTCATTAAAGTGTTATCGCAGTGCTTTTTTATTATAAAGGCCCATGATAATATTAACTAATATATCTGAGTGCATAAATAAAAGTTGGAGAATATGTCTTCTGAATATATCATAAGAGTTTCCCGCGCGTCCATTTTTAAATTCCAGGACGTGCGTATTGCGCTTCTATTTAAAATAACATGAATTTCTATAGCGCAGTATGAAGTACCGTCATGATAAGTAAAAAAAATACGAAAAGAAGCACTCAATATGCGTATTGCAATTATGTATATGAATATAAATGAATTACCTCCATAAATGCTATTGCTTTTCTTACCGTTCGCTTATAATGTCAAATATCTGGCTGACGTTACTGTAAACAGCTCATAATTAAAGGAGCGGAATGAATGGACGCGAAGGGCCGACCGCCGTCAAACAGCGGCCGCCACGGGTCCCCTTAATTTGTTCGTCTTTGATTAATTACCCGCTATCTGTTTTATTCATTTTACCCACGAAGTACGCACGCGAACATTCTCATTTCTCAAACTGTTCTGAAATTTCAATATTACGAAAAGTTAGATCAGATTCATCGCTTCTCGTTTATATGTACAAATAATTAATATTAATGTCTTTATGCTCTACCCACAGCTATGCGAAATAGGCGAGATAATATGTACAATGTACAATTATATGGTTGGTGAGTCATATTAAACACAATAACCGGCGTCAATATATCAACTTAAACGAGGTATTGAATTTTTATTTGGAGGCTGTTTAATGGGACTACGAAAATTAAGTATAGGTATGTTAGTATATTAAGAAACGTTTAATAAATGTTAAGTGCAACAAAGTCGGTTGCGCTTTTACTCAAATAAACAGCCGTGGCCTAGATCTATTAATGCTCATATAAAATACAGCTGCAGTAATTACGCAGCGCGGTTCACACTCGGCGGTACCTTTCGAGGAACGTTGTCGCGGGCGCCGGCGGACTGCGCGAACACTTCCTTCACTGAATTTCAGAGGGTAGTTATCTAGCGCGGCTCTGCGTGCCTCGCTCATGTCTCTCGTCTGCCGCGATGCCTCAGGTTTATTGACCCGCCGGCCGTGACCCCCTCGCCCCTTGCCCCTCTTTTTCGCTCACGGCTTACGATTGCAGCCGTGCGAATTACTTTCCGTTCTATATTCGACTCCATCCCGGATCATCCGACCAAAATGAAAGTGTGCTAGGGGCGGATCGAATTGGCCGTAGCTTCTGAAATACCGAAATGATTAATGATTTCCTTTAAAAACGTTACCTCACGCAATTAATCTACGAAGAGGTTGACAGAGAAGTGTAGTTCACTTCCACGTTTTGCCAGTTATGTTATACGTCCCATCGTGGAATAGGGAGTGAGCATATTGCCATTTAATTTTCTTACTGGCGTGCAATGGTCAAAATCGAACTCGGGTCGTTGGTGGGAATTTTTTTACTCGGAAACCTATATTAAAGCAGATCTGTCTGTGTATAAATAATTTTCCTTAAAATTAGACACGACAGATATTAAGATTTATTTATGGACGCGTTAAAGTGAAAGTAAGGGAACTGTTTTCTGTTTTTCTTTGATAAGGGAGGTTTGACCCTCATTCTAAACTGACAACAAAAGGAAAAAAGTACATTTTTATTTATTGCGGGTTTCTCGGGGCTCTCTAATGTTGTGCAGATAGAACGGTTATCTTGGTAAAGTCTGAACGAACCGTCTGAGTCTTAACACGATATTTTTTCAACCGGCTGGAGGTAGACTTGTCGGAACGGTATAAGAGGGCATAGTATTTATACATTTAAATTTAATAAATATGTTTAAAATATGTAATAGATATTTGTCTTAAATAAGATTGGTTCGATGGGTAAAAACGAAAGGCGCACGAAACATAAATCACCTAGCTAGATCTTGCATCGTGCACCTGCTCTTTTGATCGAACGTTAATAGCGATCTAATCCATTTGAGTGTAAAGAGAGTACACCTGGTTGAATAACATGTAAACAGACATTAGTAATTGTGATCGATATATGACAACCGTCATTCCTTGTAGCTATATTTTTTAAGCTCCATATAGTTACGTATATTTAATTGAATTAAACCTTTCCGTTTTTAGTTTGTTAATACACAAATAGATATGTAGCACTATGTGCTCACCGCCTACCCGATACGGGTGACTGACATAATAATATTAGCAATATACAAATGCGATCGAAAACAACTAGGTACATATAACGTTGATACGAAGTGCGACTTGGTCTGGTGTGGTCTGTAATATATGAAGAGCCTACAAATATTACCGCGGGAACGGTAAATGATGAAAAGTTACGATTCCTCTTGAAGTGTCGACATGTTGCAGCCGAGCCGACGGTGAAAAGACATAAGGAGTGTTTTAACTGCATACGTCTGCTGCAGTGAAAGCGTTAATCTTTGCGCCATTTTAAGTGGATATCAAACGCAGTTCTTTATGGTTCGGTTAAAACCAAAATACCATCATTTTTTTCGGTTAATTGCACCACATTTATCTTTTTACCGGTTTTATACTTATCTTAACAGACGTGTATAGAAAGTTTTGACTGTAATTCTCCTGAAAATCAGTAGGTATGGAGAGTGCCACCGACGTGGCTCTTATATGTAAATTCGGTTGTTTTTTCCCCGTGTCAATATCCGCTCATCCCGCTCATATACCCTAAAGTTTTATTGTTTTGTTGACTCTTTGTAAGAGGCACATCTGCTACAGGATATTGGTACAGAGAGGACAAAATGAAGATTATCCGTATAACAATTTTAAATATTATTTAGTCCTCTACTGATTTCGTCGAAAATGGCATTTGTTGACTGTAAAACAATATTTGAAGGTCAAATAACAATGGGTTACAAAAAAAGGCGTGCTAATATTGCCAAATGATATTATTTTGTAGGTTTAAGGTTTATTTAAAGGAAAAACAATTTATTTGTAATGGGTCAGTTCTATTTTAGGCCTTCGTTCTACGAAGTTTTTACTTCGCTTAAGTAAGTGTACTAATAAGACAACAATGGGGGCCCGAGGCTTTAAGAACTTAAATTATCTCGAGTTACTAATTAAGTACTGAGGTAATGATGGATGCCGTCATCGTGAATGCAAATTAAAGTAAACTTGGATCTCGACAGCGACTCTGTTTATGCCACAGAAATACTAACCATATTAAAAGTGAGCTTTTACAGAAACTAAGAGGTTCCGTTGAGTAGATTATTAAACCAAAATATATGTTACCGATTCAGAATAATGAAATAGTTCGTGTAAGAAGAGTGTTGCTAAATGTAGAAGTAGCACGTCAGTTCAGCAAGAGTTTTTTGGCATAGGGCACTTTCTGTGCATCCTCTAAGTGATTTGGAATGACGTTATCACAATAACAATAATAATGAAGAATATGTTTGCTGTGTATAAAAATGTATGCCTTAATTCATAATGAGCGGGTTACATTGGCCGAGAACTCGAAACAATTGTGTTCTGTATAATTACAACACTTCGTGGACATGTGTGCGTGTGAGGTCAATTTGGTATACTTAATTGACTATTAACAGTGTGTTTATAAATAAAGTGACAATAAAATAGTAAATTACTTTGTGAAAAGCTTTTAATATAATTATACTTACAAATTATACCCTTTGCCCCACTTGAGCTACTTCAGTGACGAAACTGGAATAAATAATTAAATGATTTCTTTGTTGTATTTTTATATGTAGATGTCATGATTTACGATTGCATATTTCACCACGTAAATATAGTAGGTACAAAAGGTCAAAATTAAAGAACATTTTAAGTAACTTTGCTGTAAAAGTATGATAGGGCATGTAGTTACTAAAGGTACATAGTATATAAGGTAATACAATGTGGAAGTTACAGTATAGTCCTGTACATATATTCTATTGTCGTTAAATACTGTAGACAATATCACATCTGTAGTACCTACATTTGTCTACGCTTATGTTAAGTTCATATCAAACATTCTCATTTCGATTTGAGACCGGTGTCCGCGAGAAAACTTTGTTCTCAATATAAATTACATCAATAATTCTTTATTAGGTAAACTTAAATTAAGACTTAATTAAAAATATATGAATATAATATTTGCGAACGGTAATTTATCGAAGTGTTTCGAAATGTCTGCCAGCCGCTGCTCATTGACTTGGCCGGTAATATCACGGGGACATTGTTTTAAGTAATTTTTTCGTGGGCGTCTTTATGAGATCAAGGTTAATTATACATCGCGAGGTCCCGGCGTGGATTAAAGTGGATTGTGCGAATGCAATCCGCGATATTGAGTATTATTGAGGTAAACATCTTTCGTTATTGTCATATTTGTGTTAAGGTTACGAAATATGATCGACGAAACAATTGGGTAAAGCTGAATATTCGCCAAGTTTTTGCTCAATGTTTAAACCAATCTTGCCTGCCTCACATTATTAACTGTAGCTACGGGACATGATTTACCTGTAGACATTACATATGACCACCTGGTATTTTGCTAAGGAAAGTAAATTTGATTCGTGGCTTTTTTATCCTATAAAAGTCTTAAGTTGTGTGCAAGTTCTTGGAAGTCGATCTGCAAACCCATCTCCGGATTTCCTTTAAAGTAAATGGTGTCATTGTATAATTGTCTAAATAAATAGTAAATTTTCTTAGATAGCTTTTAAGCTTAATAAATTACCAACATGCATAACATGTATGTTCAACTAAAAAGCACAATCCGGTCGGGAGGCTAGCCTCAGAGATCAACCTTTCTACAAAGCTAGGTTACTAGACTCATTGCTAAAGCTTTGCGGACGTATAAGAGGCTGCGTACGTCCTTTGTTCTGCCTTGTATCTGCTTCCACTCAGTTGGTTTTCGAATATAAATCGGGTATACATTAGGTCGAGGACTAGCCGCGTCCACCTGTTGAATGAACGTATTAGACTTATGGAACTTTTTAATTAGTAAATAAGTGTTAGGGTATAAGAAAGTAAACAAACTTGTAAGTATGCAGTGCTGTAACTTAAATAATTTTTTAAGATTTTTAGTTACGGTACATAATTGCAATATAACTTTATTTGTATATAAAGTATAGTTATCATTTTAAAATAGCCCTTAGTGTGGATTAAGCTCCAAATGTCTCTTTCCTAACAGATCTGACGTGTATTGCTAATCAGACAGAAAATACAAATATTTGTACATTATAAAGTAACCTTTGAATGAAAAACATATCCGTTTGATTGTGTTCAGATGGAGCGGAGGGCGGTGCGGCGGGCGCGGTGAGGGCGCGGCATGGACCACGCAGTGAAGGCGATGTCGGCGCGCGGCCCGCTGGCGCGGCTGCTGGCACGGCGCCGCTTCGAATCTGCCGAGCTGGAGGAACTGTACGCGCGCTACGCCTGCAAGCTGCAGCGCACCTCGGTGGGCTCGGCGCTGGCGCTGTGGGCCGCGCTCGCCGCCGCGCTCGCCGCCGTCGACGCCACGCGCGGGTGGCGTAGGGCGCCGCAGGTTGGTACAATTGCCTTAAAATTTTAGATTTTATTACTTTTTGACTTTTGTTTAAGGAAATTTATAGGATTCTTTCTTTCATATCCTTTACACGGGCAAATGAGCAGGAATATCTCTTATAATCGTACAAATGACTGTCCATCAAAAAGGTTTTAACAGAATTGAGGATCGTGCAATATGACCGATAAGGATGCCACATATTGGCCGATACAAATGCACAAGGAGCATTAAAATTGAGCTTTTAATACACACCTGGATCATTAATGACATTAACGAAACTCAAAAAAGTTCCCAGCGTATTTGAGTAAATAAAACTGTGCACGTATAAGCTTTTGTGCTGGAAACTAAAGGTAAATGTGTAAGCGAACATTAAAAAGACCTCGCAACAAATTTTGAAAGCATTACCGAGAACGCAAGGATTTGTAAATGTACAAAAAGCTACGCGCTCCTTCAACGTACCAGTCGGGAAACAGTTCAACTTTCGTCAATTTCATTCGGCGTGGGAGCCACTCGCTTTAATTAAACGCATCGGCTGTTTTTCCTTCTGTGAACTAAAACTATCCCAATTGTACACCCATTGTTAGTGCCATGATTGTGGGTATTGTTTCCGATTTTCGATCAACAGTTAGAAGTAATTGTTGATCGATGGTTGGAATAATGTTTACTCGTATATTTATCACTAATGAACTTTTCGGTGCGGGTACTCGTATGTATTACCAGATATAATAGATATATACGCAACACGTGTATTGGTACGTCGCATGAACATTTTTGGTTTGTAATATATTTTTTGTTCCAGTATAATTAATTTCTTTAGTAAAGCTATGTCGACGGTAATCGCGTATAACTTGTGCAGATTTGTGCGGATTAATTTAGAAGTTATATCACTATTAGCAATGTTGCTCGTTGCCGCTCGGCCGGATAGGCGTAATCGCAGTAAGTGCACTATTTTAATATCTGCGTACATTTCTTGTATCGCAATATCCGTAGCGCACGCGCCCTCCGCTGCATTTTATGCCTTAAAGGAGTGCGACCTTAATTCATATTTATGTATTTGCGTTTCAAGCACAGCGTTGTGTATTTGATACACTTGGATAAAAGTCAGAACTGCATAATATAATTTATTCAGTAACATTACAATTATTTTGCAAATGTCATTTTACTTGCTATAGTCTGTGATTGTCTCGTTGGTCGATCGGTTGCAAGCGCGACTGCCCATCTAAAGGTCCTGGATTCAAATCCCGGGTCAGGTACTATTGCATTTTTCTAATTTGGAACTTTCAGTAGTGACTCGGAGTCTGGCTCTGTGTCCGGTGTATGGCAATAGGCTCACCACTTATTTCACGGGACTTAAAATGAAACTGGTAAAACGTGGGAGTGTGCTACACTCCCCTGCCTACCCCTTCGGGGATTACAGGCGTGATGTTACGTTTACGTATCGAATTTAGACCATTAGACCATTTCTCTAATAAAACAGCCGAATGTGCGATACATTGTAAGAATCATAATATGCAACAAGCCCTATAATGTAACAAATACGTAAAGGGGGACGGGAGACGTATGTAGGTACATAGCGAGTCGTGCATTGCACACAGTCGTACGTTTATGAATACTTCTAACCAAAAATATATTTGCAGTTTTATGGGTTCACTGCTTTCAGTATTACTATATAACGCCTCGAGTGCCGTTACAAGTCTGTTACAGCACATTTTTAAACTGATGTTATCCCAGAACATAATTATGCAAATTTGATATTTCGCGGCACCGCAGGACATAATGAGTAAAATTACGTGATAGTTTGGCATGTCGCTGTTGGCGCTGTAACTAGATATGAATTTAAGTTGTACGAATATAGGTTTGCGTAAAATATTATAAATATATATAAAAAATGATTTTTTTAAACAGGTCGGTGTGCTGAGTGCACATGCAGTGTTGTGTGGTGGTCTGGCGTGGTGGTGTGGGCGCGCAGGCGGCGCGGCCCCAGAGCGCCGGCTACCTCGTGCATGCTGGCTGGCCCTTGCGGGCGGCGGCACTGCCCTGGCTGCCACCCTCCCCGCCTGGAGCCCCGGCGCCGCGGCGGAGGGCGCGGCGCACGTGGTTTGGGCGGTGTTCGCCGCGTACGCCCTGCTACCCGTAGGCGCGCCTGTCGCTGCGGCTTTCGGTCTGCTGCTGCCCATCGCGCACACGGTAGCTGCCGCTCTCGTCGCTCATCGATTTCCCTATCATGTCTGGCAGCAGGTGAGAATATTAATAAAACATAATTGACATAAAGCATTATCAAAAATATTGATTGTCATAAAAATATGTAGATATAACTCAACACGATGCCTGGCAAGTATAAGAATAGTCATTTTCATATCGTATTTTAAAAGCGGTGACTTTTTAGAAGATCGTAAATACTCGGTCACCTATCATTGGTGGACGTGACCTACATACATACTTAACGCATATAATTTATCAGTGGAAAATTTCAAATTCCAATTTATTGAACCAAATGTCTCATGCCATTAGAATAATAACCTAAATTAGAGAAACTATTAGCCGCCCACACACTTTTGGAAGCCTTACAGCTATAGTGAAGTCAATATTTCACGTTGAATATCGACACTTGACCGAGTGGTACGGAACAAAGGTCGCAACCTTGCCCTCTCGCCACTTGGCACCTAACGCGGCTCTTCACTCGACATAAGGGTACATGATGGTCGACGGTATTCGCGTGTAAAAGTATGTTCGATGCTCTGGCCTTGTAGATTTAGTGACGCTAGTACAAAGTAGGTATTCAGCGCATTATGCGCGGGCATACCCTTCGAGACGTCGACACCACTAACCGGCATCTTGCCCTTCGCATTTGCATTTGTTTATCTAAGTAGTGCTGTCGACACTGTGAACCGCGTGTACTCATATAAATTCAAAAATCTCACGTAAACTAGCAAGGGATTAGCTTTGGTAATGACATCACGGTGTTGACTCTCAATATATGCCTACGATGTTTCCCTGTCTCGTACGTGTACATATGAGAAAAAACGGCTGACTACTGAAATTTCCTGCAACCTCGGCATAAGGAAAATGAAATAATCACCCCAAGGCGAAACACTTTCTACGGCCGCCCACACGTCGTACATTAAAAATCCATCACTCCCCGCTAACGTAAACTCCCAGCGCCGCGAACAATAAAATTGCAACCTCGACTGTTCTGTGATAGACATACATATTGTGTTTACGCTCAACTTCAGTCCGGACTACTTTAGTGTTTTCTCCTGCCATTCTTGAATTTAATCGCACGCCAAGCACCTGCTTTATATTGACTTTTTTATGGACCCGGCGTACGTGAGTAATGCTACACGTGTTAATAGACAATCCCTGTTCTCTAATTATATTACAGAGTATTGCAAAGCATTGTATTTAACATTAAAAACCAAATAAAACACGAATAATATTATCCTTTCAATTGTAGATCAAAGATAAATTTCAGTTGGATATAATAACGCGATAGTACTTACTCTGTTGCCTGGTTGGGTCACTGTTTGAGTGGCTGACAATTGTTGTCATTGAACAGTCAGATCATCATCGTGACCATGATCATCGTCATTGAAATCATCAGCCCGTTTCAGTTCGCTTTTAGACACAAGCGACTACTAATAAGCGCAATCGGATACTCATACATTTATGGAACACTGCGATTTTTTCAAAACAAGGTTAACAATATATCTCGAAATGATATTTTTCCGCTGCAATTAACGAAACACCACTTTTAAGTATCACGATTTTGCAATTACTGACTTAATCTGAAAACTTTACTTGAGACTGGAGAAATACAACGCATTAGCTAAGTCTGTAAGATGTTAACTATAAACAGTAGCAAGAAAACTCGTCTAATGGATGTATGTGTATATTGTGTTTACGAGCAACTTGAAGCAAGGCAGTGGTTGCATGAGCAGATTGTATACTTTGAGACTTTCAAATACTAGCTAGCGGCCGGTCCTGGCTTCGCTAGTGTTTACAACACACTACCTTGCAATTTGAAAAATCGAGTTTTAACCTTAAAAAAATACTTCAATTAACTTCGATCCACAATTATTTACCATAGAGTACCTCATATCAGTCAACCTATGACTATTTGTAAACAAATAGCAATAAAATTATGTAAACAGAAGAAGAAAACTTACCTAACAAAAGATCTCCTCTGAAAGGCTCGGTAATATCTTCTAAAGTATGCATTTCAATGATATAGTGTATAAGATATAACGACGCGTCATTCCCATTTGAGTTTTTAGAAAGAGTGACGTCAGCATCGCTGACGTCACCACCTTCAATATTATTTTCGGACATTGTCACAGGATAATGAAACAACAAATATAGGAACACTTAACACTTATAATCTCTTTCACTTACACTAACACCTCTTAAATTAAATTTTACAACAGTTATATTTCAATTCTATTAATTATA
>DWME01002736.1:0-20018 GCA_018244795.1 Parelbella ahira ahira | reverse complement strand
AGTCGAGTGGTTGTAGGCGCGACTGCCGATCGAGAGGCCCTGGGTTCAACTCCCGGGTCGGGTACTATATGACTCGGAGTGCCAGATGTATGGCGATGGGCTCACCACCTATTCCATGGGACGTAATCGTAACTGGTGCATTGTGGGAGTATATTACCTACACTTCTACGCCTACCCCTTCGGCGATTACAGGCGTGATGTTACCTGTTTATAATATTTGTATTTTTACACAGGCTAGTGTCAACAAAATTTTATTCAATTGCGACCTGTAGTTATTGTAAAATATATAAATACTAGCAGACCCGGCAGACGTCGTCCTGCCCGGAAAAGCAGTTTACAGTAAATATGTTAATTTCAGTTAAAAATATATTTTTGTTCAATTTTCTGATTCCCTAATCACTTCTTACGAATCCACGATTATATAAAATAACGGCGACGCGGCCGGCTCGCCATGTCATGGAAAGAGCGCTGGCTGGCGTATATTTTTTTTGTGCCGTATAATTTGAAATTTATAATATCTTCTAAAGTAGTTATTTGATTCATACAGTGTAAAAGACAATTTTGTTCTATATTAAATGGCGAAGCTAACGAACGAACATTTATTTAGATAAGGATTAATATAGAACAGAAGAAAACAGCGTTGGAAATAACGTAAATTTCTATTTGCAATTTTGAACATAAAAGTACTTATTGTGAGTTAACCATATGAAATACAGACATGCTAACACGGACTTTTTTGTAGTATTTTTGTAGATCAACAATTGTCTAATACATTAATACATTACTTTAGTGTATCTCTACTGGTTTACGCGGTGCACGCGAGTAAAGCTCCCAGCAGACATTTTTTACAACCGCGCGACCTCTTCAATAGTAACCGTTATATTTCAGTCAATTTACATAAAACCGTAATGTACTATTGACCTAAACCTTCATCTTGAATCGTTCTATCTATTAAAAAAAATCGCATCATAATTCGTTGGATAGTTTTAAAGATGCATACATAGGGACATACAGCGGACAGCGCCTTTGTTTTATACTATACATATAGTGATAGTGATATATTCTCAGCAAAATATGCTATAGGTTTTTTATTTCGATTTATTTTAAGGAACCGAGTTTCATTGAAGGAAAAAGCGTCGAATTTCGTCGTAAGACCTGTACATCGAGAATACTGAAAGTTGTTTAGAAAAAGTTGATTAATAGACAGATGCTGATTTTTTACAATAAATTTTAACATGTGCACACGTTACGTTTGTTGAAGGAAGAATAACTCGTTGCGTCGTAAAAATTGTGAATCAAAATGAAATTATGTATATTTCATTTTGTCTTTAACAAATCAAACAGTTCTAAAATACTTAACTTAAATTTAACGTCACGACTATATTCACCGAAGGCGCAGACACAGTAGTGTATTATTACACTTACACTTTTTACTGTTTACGTTTACGTCCCACCATGGAATAAGTGGTGAACCTATTGCCATACCCGGGCATAGGTGCCATATATCCAGGCCCCAAATTACTTCCAGTAATTTCTATTAGAAAATCAAACTTAGAAGAATCTAATGATGCCCGACTCCGATATACTGAAGTTACGTTTTATGAAGGACGTATTTCTATGATTTTTTAGTTCTAAATAACATGAATTACTAATTGATATTATGTTTGAGCCTTGTGTAAATTACGTTAAGAAGATTTTAGTAACATTGTTCAAGGCCACCTATGGCGCCATTTTTATTAGTTAGGAAAAATGCCATTACTAATTCAATGATCTGTTTTCAGGCTAGCTACACCAAGTTTAATACCTAGTTATTACACTCATATAATCATCATCATCATCATAATCAGCCTATAAATGTCCACTGTTGAACATAGGCCTCCCCCTGAGCGTGCCACGTTGCTCGATCCTCTGCCTTCCTCATCCACTGTCTACCGGCGATCCTACGGAGGTCGTCGGACCAGCGGGTCGGTGGTCGTCCTACGCTACGCTTACCGAGACGCGGTCTCCACTCAAGGACTCGTCTGCTAAAACTATGATTATCAGTATTTTTAAATTTCATTTATTTAACATTCCAGCGCATCCACACTATCTGGATAATGTCACTAAAATATGCCCATGTCTGAATAACCACGGTGTGACAATCCACTGGCTTCCGACCAGGCTCCGCCCGTTTACGGTCCATAATACACCTATACCTATAGCTCCCAACATGATATGCTTCCAGAGACAATAGAAGATGCACTTAGGGTACATTAAACCTACAATTAACAACGTTGCTATTGGTTCTTCGTAACCATATATTTGCAACACCTCGGATTGATCCTGAAAATTTTTGATTTCAATAATATACCCATTATATTTATATCTCCGACCTGTTCATTTTTCCCTTGTCTGACACGGGTCTCCTCTAAGAGTGAAAAGGGTTAAGGGTATAGTTAACCATGCTGCCAGATGCGGGCTGGCAGACGTAACACGTCTTAAAGAAGATTACTGGAAACTAACGGAAGTACGGGTTCTCGTAAGATATTTTCCTGTACGGTTATAACAAATATTATATAGTATCACGCCTGTATATCTTCTATGGGGCAGGCAGCGGACTGTAGTTTTCTCATTTAATAACACTTTTGTTACACATTACATAATGTCATCTAATCCGAAAGTAGACTCAAAGCGACTTCATATCTAGAAACAGAACAAATACTATCACCTATCCTGTCCTAGCCTAGCCTATCACCTAGCCTATCAGCCAAATATAATACTAGGTTACAATCGAACCCACTGTCACTGTTGCAGAACCCAGGTTCAGTAAAAACTGGCCCGAGTTCCTCGAGTTGTTTATGTATCTTTTTAATTATCCTACCTTATTCTATCTTTTCTCGATATAATCTTTTACCTTTTCCGTTTTAATCCGTATAACGTAATTAAAGCACCAGTCGCCACTGGTAGGCCATCAATCTGGTTCGCTGACTTATTATTAACAAACTTCCTAGTCCAGGAGGTGGTTGTTTTGAGATGTATTTGAGTTATTTTTTTATAACAAGTATACAAGTGATATAGAAATCGTTCTTTGAACTCAGCGTAGAAGATTTTAGTTAAAATAAGCAGGTGAATAGGAGCGAGTAAAAATACTTTAAAAGTATTGAGAGAATAAATGTGATATACAAGACGAATACAAATAATGAAAGGATATATAAGAATCTAACCCTTTTTATCAGGTCTTCATTCTATGGTTCAGCTACAGGTTACGTTAAAAAAACTTTAATCTAGAAAACGAGGCAACACGCCTGATTTTACATGATCAGTGTCAGTGGTTTTTTTGACCTAAAAATGGTGTACTGCTAAATTGTTTCATATTTTAGTTTTACGGCTATGTTGAAAAGGGAGGCTTTTCAAGTTAAATATTTCAGTTAAAATACGTATTAATAATATTTAATATGTGCATAAATATGATGTTATATAAAAAAGTTTAGCAATAAAACTTTTATTCATGATATTTTGTTGTCAAATTTATTGCGCATAAAGGGTTATAAAATATATCACATATAACTTGAGCTTCACAGCAGGCGCCTAGACTACATTCGTGTTCGCAACTTATAATTCAAAAAGAGAACCGCCCAAAATTTAGATTGGGTGTACCTTAAAAGGGTTTCAATTAAAGAAATTTAAACTTTAACCCAACTGAATAGAGCTCATTTTGATTTCCACTCACACTGATTGCGAAGTAGTGGATTTAAACAAACGGAATGGAGATATATGATTCAGCTTGTTATCTCTTATCGGCTGGTATGTCGAAATGAATTAAGTTCAGATATTGCAATGGACTCCATCCCTTTCTTTATGTATGGGCAAGAGCGAGACAAAATCGCGAAAATGTACCGATGATTCCTTGTTAACGAAATATCGAAATTCTCGTTCAAATTGTAAATCGTATATCTTAGCTGTTATCACAATCATAAACCAAACATATCTGTATTCGAAGTATTGCGTCTCTTTTTAATATACTGCGCGGGAAGGAGACAACAAATAATATATTAGGGCTAAAGATTGATAAGGGAGGCGCATCGGGTAAATGAAATGTGTGGTCGGGATGTGGATACGGATTTTTTTTATTATTTTTATTCCTTGTAAGTCCAGTCCAGTGTTTGCGACCAGTATCAAAACCAAGAACTGCCTGAAATATTTATACTCTGCGCGAATAAAAGTGTAGATTCGATAGAAAATTTATCTTAATATTCCTAATAATGACAATGGAATCTCCTAAGCCAGCGTGGATTTATGAAGAAGATGAATTATTATTAGCTTATGTTATACATATTATCCTATACAATACTACTAAATTAACTGTTAATTTTTTACGTCTTTCTGTCACTATAGACACTTCATTGTCTCTGGTCAAACAAGAGCAGAAGTAAAGAAATGCATTATTTAGCAGAGAACTTCAATGATCAAGAAATGCATTATTTAGCAGAGAACTTCAATGATCAAACTAAAAAATTTTATAAATTGTCTCTACTTAACAACATCATAATGAGCAATATATATATATATATATGTAGTGGGAGTAAGTCTAGTAAAGGTTAGGAAGCACATAACGTCCATGACTACGTTGTAAAGAATCTGATTTTATTAGTGTTGCCACTTTTTATACCAGTTTGCCCTTTAAGTACAAAAAAGTTTGTCGGTTTATTAAAATATCGTTTGCTATATGCAATCGAATGTTATGGTAATCGCTTTAACATACTCATAAGGAAACTATTTATTTTGTTCAAAGAATTGTCCAATGTTATATCTAATATAATATATTGCTTTATGAATAAATCGCCTGTAGCTATCTATATTAATGATCATCATCATCACCCATTTACAGTTCCACCGTTGGACACGGGTCTCCTCCACTCAGAATGACAGGTCTTAAAGGAAAAATTTCAGCCATGCTGGCCGGATGAGAGTGGGTAGACAGCACATGATAAAAAAAAAATTAAAAACAACTTCATAGCTCAAATTATTTGGAATATGTGTGAAAATGACGTTTTGTTTGCTTGCAGAATAATTGTCTGTGTTTAGTTAAGTGTATGTTTAATAGATAATTGTGACTTTTAATTAATATTGTGTGATATCAAATATCAGAAATGTGCGTAATAAAATAAGGTTTTGACTTACTTGCAGTTCTCATAGCTAGCTAGAAACTGAAGTTAGTATTAATGTCTGTCATTAGATATAAATAATACAACACCAAAACCCACATTGAGGCCTTTTTAGGGACGACGTCACGTGAAATGATAGTTTTATTTAATATACACAGTTCATATTTCCGGCCGTTTGGACTCAAATAAAGCAATCACCGTGTGTTATCACAGTCAATATTGAACAAATAAAAAAATAATAGTACTTTTTATCTGTCCTCCACGCCACGTTATAAAAAATGCGCGCGAAAAGGACCTCCCGAGAATTGAGTTCGATTGTTCTTTAATTCATTTTTAAATCAATTTTCGAATTCATTTTTTAGTGAGTAGGTACCTAATTGTTTTTAAAAATGCGTCAAGCGTGAACGTTGCTTGTCTGTTTTATTTGATATAACCGAATCCCTTGTTTCCGGACAGAATAAAATATATACTTACATCAATAGTCTAAATACGAGTATAACTGTTTACTGAGATATAAATGATACTTTCTTTAATGTTTTTGTGCCAGAAGTATTATACATTTCTAATAATTGTCTCAAGTAAAACAAATAGTTTTATTATTTTGCACTAATTACGTCTTCTGGTCGATCAGGTATAATGCGTGGAGTTAATATATATATAAATCAGACTCAGACAATAAAAGCAATATGGTGGCTATAAAATACGGAAAGTGTACAAGAGCCTTGAATAAGATTAAAGGCTTGTGTAAGCACATTGATATATGGATTGTAAAATTAATGACGTTGTATAGGTCTAGAACCTTCCTTGTAGATCTAGTGTTTGCAAGCCGTCTCATCGATCAAGTGGTCCTGGGTTCAATTTCCAGGGCAGGCGAAGTATTATTGGGTTTTTTATTTTTAATTAGTAGTAGTAACACCAATAACACGTTGTTTGGGTTATGCCCAATAGATTGCAATAGGCCTAACCAGTATCCCATAGGGCGTATTAGAAAAACGCGGTAAACTTGGGAGTACTACGCTACTCTACCTACCCTTTAGGAGAAATACAGACGTAATATTAACTTACGTAATAGACAAAAAAAAACACCCATATTAGTTAGTTATTATTCAAATGAAAATTTTCTATAGTTCGAAAGTTAAAATCTCAGAGTAGGTAATGTATAATTTGTCTAGCTTTTTTTTCAAATTCCCGCCAAATTGATTACAATCGATACTTAACAACAAACAACCTAAATACCGGCAACACAGAATATTATCACGTTAATATAAATGACAAACAACGATAAATAGTGACTAATCCCTTTTGCAATTCTATACACGACAACTTAATTTTAAACAGCTGACCTGACCAATTGTCAATGCAAACGAAAATAGATCTTATCAGAGTCACAAACGGGTTAGAATCGTATGCGAGTGTGTTCTAGGTACGCAGACGAATAATGTTTTATAAGGGACGATATATTAGGGCGTTTTCAATTAACTCGTTAGAAAACGTGACTCAATAGACAGACAGTTTGAACTATTTGTTTATTGGTTTCATCTAAATGTTTACTTAATAATTTTATTGGAAGAAAATTAAGATTACTATCTACTATTAACAGTGAACAAGGTTTCTTATTACGAGTACTTAGGCAGGAGGCCCCTATCCTTACAGACCTAATATGTTTCTTCTTTATTAAATACGCTTTCCATATACACGCCCCAGTTTCGGAAACTTCTAATATCCTTCTGATCTGTTAAAAATAGTGTTTTAAGGAAAGCCTTTTTCAATGTTACGTCATTTCATACTCGTATAGATTAAAACATGCCAAAATATTCTCTATTAATATAAAGTCGTTTTCAAAAACACGATCTGAAATCCTCAAGACGGACCCGTCGTATCGTGACGTGGGTCGTGTCGTAGTCCTCTCGTGGTCGTCACGTGGTCGTCACCTGATATCCATAAGCGGTATAGTAACCGCAATAAAAGTGTAAATGCATTGATTTTGACCGCAAACAGTCTGCGGTCTGTGTGTTTGTCTGTTATATTTCAATGCCGTAATACGTTTTATTCATGTGGTTTTGTATATTGGCTACACGTTACTGCTTTATTGTGTCTCATTCATTAAGACATTGGACTGCATAACTATGCACTGCTGAGACCTTGGTCAATATTTTTTATCTTCACCAAGAATTTAGTATGAAATTTTTTCTAAGTATTTCTATACCTTATTAAATTATGTGTCGGCTTAACTCATGTGTTTCGCTATAGCCGGGCTAGTTTTGGACCTATCCCAGCTCCTATTAAATAAAAACATACGGGAGTAAATCCGGTATAAAGTTTAATAAATTGATTTACTGGTGAACATTGTAAAGGCTGTCAAAGTCGGGCAATACAGTAAAAACACACGGAAGCATTTCCGACATATGATTTAATAAATTAATTCGTTGGTGAATGCACTAGAGTAATACACGTACATTTTCGTTGCGCATAAAGAACTTTCGAGAAGCTATCAATAAAACCGTAGAACATCCGCCTATTTAGATATTCTGTTCCTGGTTTCAGTCAGCGGTACATGCGGATAACACAATGTGGACGGAATTGGAATATCAAATCGAAGTAGTTAATAGATTAGATCATTGGATTAATAACTGCCTATTGATAGTCCAATGGTGTAATTTCAATGTGTTTTGACTGTCCTCTTGGAATGGCATCGATATTTATACATCTCGCTGCTCAAATGAAATGGTATGGTAGACTCGGCCTCAAGAGACTCAAGTTATAATAATGTAATTTCATTGGACTGTTGGTCGAATTGTCAGCAATCCTAGCAGTGGAACCAAGGGATGGGCGTGATTGTCATCCAAAGCATTCAGGTTCATCTGCTTTCTGAGTTCTGGTTAGCTTAAGATCAGATAATTATATGTGGGGTAAATTAAGAAAAAATGTAAAAATAATAATAATAATAGTATATTAATGACATCATATTATTACCTCATAATACATTTCCATAAATTTGGAATTCTTATATATATCATTGTATATTATCGGGCTTCAATAAATGTAGACAAAACTAAAGAAATTTCCTAGGCCAGTAGCCTGAGCAAACCCTTCCTCTCTAGCTGCCGCTATGGGAAATAGGCATGATAATATGTAGGTATATACGATACATTGGTCGTAGTTTCGCAGTTATAAACCCAACCATTTGTATCGATGATATCAGTCAGGAAACAAACATACGTGGACAATGGACGAGATTGGAATATCAAATTGAATGAAAGATGAATGATGAACGATGAAAGATTAGATCACAAGTTTATTAGTCCCCCATTGACACCGCGGTGGTCTAATCTCGTGGTATCTGATGTGTCGAGATGCATCAGTCGTTATGATCTTACTTGATAAGATCGTGCGCTGTTTAACTACTCCGATGTAGGTGTATTTGTCCACTCGTTGATGTATTGGTGAGTTGTTGAAGTTAGTGTTCCAGTTCAGTTGGTGGTTCGGGTTCGATTCAAGCGTTTGTTTTCAGTGTGAGAGTCGAAAATGTATATCTATGTAGACAGATATTTATATGTGTATATTGTATGTTTGTAAGTTGTTTAGTTACCCTAGTAGGTACTTAATATCATTTACCTACATATGCTCAGTTCTATGTATATTGACAGAACATAAGACAGTCAGGGGAATATCCAAAGATTGCAACAAATGCAGTGTACTGAGTTTAATACACGAACAACGCAACGACCGTTGAGAGAAAGTCATGTCGCCGTGGTCTAAAGCGCCCAAGAGGGATCATCATTCAATCATCATTAAATATCAAACCAAAACGAAATCCATAAAACACCTCCATCGACTACTCTCTAAACCTTTAACACTTCGAGGGCGTGAACGTTAAGTAATCTAATCCGTTAAGAAATAAAGCGATCTCTAAAGCAAAGTTTCAAACACTAATCCTCACTCGAATGGGAATCAAAACCGAACTATATTATTCATTCCCCTATTCATTCAATTCATTCCTCATTCTAATACCGTCAAAAGGCTCTTTGCATCCGGCGTTCAGTCTCAATTTCCTTAGAGTTTTTTTGTGGTATATTAAGGTCAATACCCACTATCGTCCAATCACGCCTCGCGCACGTTTCGTTAATGAAATTATTAGTATTATTGCTTATATACTGGTTGTATAAGTGATCTGTTTCGTCTCGTGTAGTTCTTCTTAAAGTCCTGTAAGTAATACAAATGACTTATTTCCTCGTTGGAATTTGAGTTGAATTTCTGGAAATTTCGAGAAATCCTAGTCCGAGCTAGCGTAGTTCTGGCTATAGTAGGAGGTAATGAAACAAGTTCAATCTTATTAAACAAATTAATAAAATATGAAAATGATAAAGTTATGTACAGCATAAGGTTAACAATATGTTTCATAGTTTTAGTAACTTTTGTTTACATTTTGAGAATGAATTTTCATCATTTAGTATTGATTTGTGATCGTTCTTTATTACCTTATAATTAATTTAAGCTAAGGCTAGATAAATTGTTATATATGTATCAAATATAACAGTGTAGTCGACGAGCGGCATCGTTGAGAAACAACAGTGCGGTTCGACCCGCAACATGCTAATAGGTTTTTTATAAGCGACACGTATTTTTATTAGTCGAACACTTGCTTGGCGCCAGTCGAGTGTGAATGATGTAGCAAACAAAAAACTTACGAATTCCACACGTTCTCGTGAATTTGCCGCGTATTTAGCAAATATTATTATTATTATTTTCCCGCGTCTGATCCCTTACGAGGTAGGAAAAGGGATTCGACTGCTAAATATCTCTATCTTACAGATCTGGTGTGTTTCTTCTCCGTTAATTACTCTGTACATATACGCTGCGTGTTTGCCAGTTTCGGAGAAGACGAAGTCCCTCATCGGCCAGTATCTGAACCATTTGGTGAGTCTTAGTGGTCCTCAGCACCTACATCAACATCTAAATCATCAACATTCACTTTGTACTTATAGCCTATGAACCTTCCGCACTATACATGCATTTGAATATAAGTGTATGAATACATTCTGACTGTGAACACTGATAATCAGATTGAAATCTCATCAATTAATAACATGAGCTGTACACATTTTCGAAAACCAAATATTAGTAGCACCATTCAAATTTCTAAACTCATCGACAAATATGTTCTGAAGAAACCATCTGGAACATTCCAGAAAGGGTTCCGATCTAAAAGTTTATATAAACACGCATGTTTTGACCACGTCCCATACATATTACACCATCCAAATTACGAACTTCAACCAAAAACATGTTCTGAAGGAACCACCTCGAATATTTCAGAAAAAGTTCCAAACAGACTACGTCTAACACCGATAGCTAATCGTAAGAAGTTTCCAGAACAAAAAATTTGGAATTGAATTTATTCATTAAAATCCGAATGAGATGGATTAAATCTTTTGCAATTTCGCCTTCGTTGCTTTTGTACAGAGTTCAATACGGTATTCATGGTACATTAACAACTATTCACTGTAGACTGTGAATCACCGACACACCAATTCCTATCACAGTACCGATCACACTCATTTCGGTGAATCATCTGTTGGATATTTTATCCATTAAATATCTATTGGTATTACTGTTGTATTGTTTTCCTCGTTGTGACAGCGTGGTGACATTATCAGACGTCTCAAGTACATCCGGCTCTAAAAATTTATGACAAGATGTCACTTCTCTGCTCTATCAGCAAAGAAATCTGATATTATATTTCTGTCTTCTAAATAAGGCTTGAAGACCACTAGGTTGGTGGATGCAGCTGTAAACACTTCAGTCCAATATGAATTTGGACCGATTTTCTTCATATTTCTCTCCCTATCTGTGCAAAACGTTACTGAATCGAAACGTTTCTTTATGTGATAAATAACTAACCAATTCCACTCCCTCAAATTGACACAGCAATTGCCTATACCTTATTTAGCAAAAACTCTACGCAAAGGATATGCTTGCCTAGTAAAATTTTTTGCAAGTCATTCTGCTATCAATAATACCTTGAAAGCAAAGTTAATTACTATCTCAAGCCATAATTATGAACTCCTATTATCAAGATTCAGTTCTCATTTATGAACTTTCAAATTTCTAAGTAAACTTTCGTGACTCATATCCTAAATAAGGTTGCATTGGATTATAATCAATTTTTCATACGATTAATGCCATCTGCATTACGGAGAAGGTAAGAAGCCCAGAGTACTGAATACCTCTATCCTCACAGACCTGACGCGTTTCTTCTACATTCATAACTCTCTTCACAAACATACTCCTGTTCCGAACACTCCCAATCTATCAATACATAACCTACTCAGTCCAGTTGACTAAGTGTTAAGCTTTCCCATTACAATCATCAGTGAGAGAGAGTGTTTTTCACTACTGAATTTTTCCTTACCGCGCTGGGCATGCGGATTGGGGATCGAGCACAGCTTCTCCCACCAACTCAGGCCTTAACTGCTGCTTATCAATGATCAGGGCAGTTAACCGTGCCCAGGTAGACTGCGCCATACCACGATCATCCGGTCTCTTGATAATGGCGTGTAAATCTTTTAATATAGCCAGTAAAGCGGTAGGCAATGTTTTGTGCGCCGACAAACCTGCTTCACATTGATACGACGTGGCAATTTATCCCGCTCAGTGAAATCGCACTGGCATTTTTTATCTTACGAAGATCTTAACGTTTGGTTGAAGTTACACCCTTATAAATTTTCGATTATATTATAATATTGTGCCCTTAGTAACAGGCTGTGTACGAAAACAGCGATGGAAGTAGAAGGGCCACTCTAAGTCTTTGAGGATAAATATATTCTGGATTGTAGGCTTTCAGCAGATGTATTTCAAAGATTTCAAGTCATTTTTAGAGGACTCTACATTTATTCACGTTTATTGTAAATGTTATAGTCCAGAAAGTGTCCATTGAAAAGGTGTTGACTTTTTAAACGTTGTGATATCACCACACACTTTTGTATGTCATTTGATCCCAGTTGGCAGAGCCTATGTAAAAAAGTGTAGGTCAAAAAATAGTAAAATTTACTTCGGAACTCTCAGAATCTTGACAAAGTATCGCGAAATAAATCCTGTGGGAAACAGTGTATGTGATCACAAACAAAATATTAAGCAGCGAGAAGCGATTACGCTGTATCCTCTGCTTTTCACCACGCGTGAAATAAATGTTCTTATTTTTAAAGATATGCCATGTAATAACTTATTAACAGCTACAAGTTTTCACGTAGGTTATATATGTGACAGCGGCTTCCTATAACTCATTCACATAAAAGGAACGAATGATATGAACTGACCGAGACATATATTTAGGTATTATACGAATTGTGACTTTCATTTAATTTTGCATTCATTTATTGTGCAAATATCACTGTGCATTTTTTTAATGTTTTATAAAGGTCCGAATACTTGGGTTGTATACACATTATATACAAATATACGTATGTGACGAAATTGTTGATTGTATACATATTATGTATAAATATACTAAATGAAACAAATTGAAATGTCAACCCTTCACAGTCGATTAGCCAATAGAAAATCGGTACTAAAATAACCATTGAAAAAATTCTTCATTAGTAACAAAAACGGTATTTTTAATAACATTTTTTGAAATGAACTTTATTTTCCCTTTGCTTAATACTGGTCTCCTCTTAGCAGGAGGATTAAGATCATATGTAAATAGCAATTACTACGTATTACATGATACAACGCAACAAAATTTTTGATTGTACGTTTGTTCGTTCATCACGCAAAAACCATTACACTTATTTATAAGAAAGTTACATACAATAACAGTTTATAATCATGATTATAACGTAGAATGTTTTTACACCCCAAAAACATATATTTTGTAGTTGTGCGTCAGAAAAGCCACGGATAGCTACTAGTTAAGAACAATATGCATTATGTTAAATATTAAATATGCCAAGGTACGCCAGTTTATTAATCCCGACAGGAGACCCGTCAAATTTCAGGTCGAGTCCCTCTTGATGCAAACTTAAGTGTCTACCTACCCGTTAAGAAGGGAAAAGATAAACATTAGGGCGTGCGCAGACGAGATGTAGTACTCGGCTTTGTCCTTCAAAATGGAATAAAATATACACATTAGGGCCTCCACAGACGAGCGACAGTTCTCGGCTTTGTCCTTCAACATGTGATACTGAGTCATACTAGGTCTCTCTAGCCAATTTTTAACGATTAACTGATACTCAAAAAGGACCTCATCATCATCATCAGCTTCAGAATATAATAACATATTCAGATTAGGGGCTTCGCAGACAAGGGAAAGTCCCCAGCTTGCCACTTGCCCCTTAGAATATATTACTTATAACCGCATGACATAATTTTAAGCTGTAACGTATATAATAAGATACATGGATTTTGAATTATTCTTGTTATTGAAATAATTGTCATTATTTTTACTGTGCTACACACAAGGGACAAAAATATACAGTAGGAGTAGGTACCCTCAATGAAACTTAAATATTAGCAGATAAGCTGCCAACATCTGATCTTTTACATGACCTTCAGGTAGTTCACAAAAAACGTTATATCAGAAAATATGTGGGTGTAAATTTCGTGGTAAAACTAGTAGATGGAATGTTTTTAACTTTCTTGTTATGTCTTGTTACGACGCTTTGCAGTGCGAATCTCAGCTGAAAGCAGTAGGAGATAAAATAGCGAGGACCGGGTAGAGTGACACCAGTTAGAGGAGAGCTATAATATCTAACAATGGACTTATGAAGGCTGCTGGATGGATGGCATTTAATACGCTTACTGACAAATATCCCTCGCCTGCGCAGACCCTTAAGGTAACATTTTTAACACGTAGCGTAAAACCGCGCTATATATTTCTGCTGCAAAGCAGCAGCATTTCTGTTCTAGTTTTAATTTGAGGGCTCATACTAATTGCATATGAGGCGTGCTGGATCTTCAATTCAGTGATTGGGAGAAGAATTACATTAGTTCGAATGTGAGCTATACTCGATACAACGCAGATGACTCGAGATTATATCTTCGTAAGAGTTAGCTTGAATACTTGATCCTTATTTACGTCCTAATGCTGGCCAAGAGTATTTCCTGTAAGCATCCTTTATCAGGTTGCTCCTATGTGAAATAAACGTGGAGATACAACGTTACATAATATTATTTGTTATTAAATATACAACTTACATTAAAAGAAATATACAATTTACATAGGATAACTATTATCGTGTTTTATTACCATAACTTTTAAATTTCAAATTGGGTTAAGTTTATTTGTTCAGATAAAATAATACTAAACATATTTTAGTGTTGGCTAAGTTCGGTTTTGTTTTGTTTTGTTAGGAGCATTTAAAACTGATTCGTATTTTACAATAAACAACCTATTATAAACAGAAAATTAGTCTTGTGTAAATATAAAATTAGGCTTTCAACTACTTGTTCTTCAACGTCACGTAATGATTGGGGATCGTAAATAAAAACAGCATTGTAGTCGTGCAGTCTTCTCTAGAAACTTCTTTTTGCACCTAGTGGGATTACTTACTGTTTTTTCAGCTGATATCATATTAAAACCTTGTATTATATACTTTAAACTAATAAAATATTATGCCTAGTCCCTACTTCAAGCCCAGGACAACCTCTAATGCCCCAAACACGAATTAATCTACAATTACGGAACTCTAAAATCAGTAATAAGCGTACATATTCCAATATTATTAGCCTAATAGCCAATGACAGCCTTAAAACTGCTCAATACGAAGCCTTACGAGCTTTGACGAAGTATTCCGAACATTAACCCCACTGGCACGACTGAAAAACTGTGTTAAATATATTCACAGAGTTAAAAACACAGTGTTCAAAAGCACCATAGACGGATAAAGCACACAGCGTAGCAGGAATGCATCAATCAGAAAGAGATAGCGCTCGACCATATCTCAATGTGGCAACACGGCACACCGTGCTCGTACACTTCAAAGAACTAGCAGACACGGTGTTTGTGGAGCGTAAAGAGCGATAGAGACACACGATGCAGTTGGAACAGCCTGGGTGGAAAGGGACGGGTGTATTTGAGAGAAAAGGTGCATCATGAAGGTGTAAAGATGAAACACGAAAGTGACGCGTGCTTTAGTCGCGTGTTAGAGTTTTATTGCTTGTCGATGAATTGTATAGAATTAAGAAATTTTGTGCTAATAACATTTGGTATAACGTTTTAATATTTCTATTGTATATAAGAAAGTACGGATTCTCATGAGGCAGCAATCCAAATATTACAAGAGTTTTCAATAACTCTAATAGACAAACAAACCATATATTATTTTAACTAAGATCTTAATGGTTGTTTAAAATACAATACGTTTATTACATTTCTGTACCTGAAAATAAAGCATAAATGAAATAACTTTTAAATCTCTTCAAAACAGACTCGAAGAAAAGTACCCACAGCAATTTTTTTATTAATTTATCTTATTAATTACATAAATTTCTTTTTCTACGCTACCATGCGCATTTTTAATTCACCCGGTTTAAGTATAACAAGTTAATTTTAGTATCTCCATCAAGCACGTAACTAATAAGATATTTGTCACACTCTCGATTATACGAAACGATATATGTCTATATTGGCATACTAAAGTATCGACATCGACAGTTCCCCAGGTTCACGTCCCACCACTAAAGGTCACGGCCCAACGTGTGAGAACGAGTTTGTGGATACCGGCTAAATAATAATATCACGAGACTGTCCGCACACCGTGCAGACTGGCGGACGGTCACACAAGGCCATACCCTCGCGCACTGGCCACTAACACCACACGCAGCCCAGTGAAACTACCAAAAGAAAAAAAAATATTCATCTGAAAATTGTCAATCTTATTAACTGGATACTGAACGAAATATCATAATATTCTTTTAGCATCCAGTGCACATCTGCTTGCTGGCCAATAGTACATAATATGTTAAAAAAATACTCTTCTCTAGTCAAAAATTTGTCACTTTTATTAACCAATTCCCCGAAAAAACAACCGAGAAATAATAATTGATTTTTTATTAATTTTTATATCAATCGCACATACCTTTAATGGCCAGAATTCACAATATTAATAATAATAATGTTACTGTCTAATTAGACACATTTTTGTAACTAGCTACTAACCGCGAGAAAACTATTTATATTTTTGTTCATTTAAATTTCACGATAGGTAACTCAGAAATAGTTTACAATAAATAAATTTGTCAAAAAATAATTACTCTATTTGAATTTTACAGTAGGACAGGAATGTGGATAGCTAAAAAGCTGTGTTCAGCAGCTATTTTCATATGCGTCTGTGAATTAGGTAGGTATCATCAATTCTTATGATACCTATTGTCATGACTTGTGACAATTTATAAAATGTTCTATCGGAACATCATTATGTTCCGGTATTGTACATGTAGTAGACATTTCCAGCAATGGACATCCAAAGATGGTGATGACTATATTAATATCAAAAACAATCTTGTGTATGTTAGACATAAGTTGTGATTGGGAACTTGGCCAAACACTTAACAAACGCTGAACAAAGTCACGAATGTGTCGTCAGCATTATGGAACTTCCGTATTTTTTTGTTTTTTGTAATATGTCAGAACCGTTTATAAAATAATAAAAAACCTTCACACTTTGACTGCCATTGACTGCCGACTGGATTTATCCAAAAAAAAAAACGAAAACAAAAAGGAGAAATTCAAAAACAAAAGCGTCCATAGCTACGTAGGTACTATTGAAATGAGAAGGATAGTTGAATACAATATTTATAATGGACATCAAAAGGCTAGCTTTTGGAAAATAAAAATAAAAAATTACAAGGAAATTTCATCTTTATATTTATAGTGATACTGACTATTTTTGCATGTGAACGGGTATATGACTATAGAATTTCACGCCATTTCAAAATTGACGAGGTTCTAGTTCCGGACAAAGGCGTAAAGGTAAATGGTATAACTCTATTCATTTAGATTTAATGCGCTCGTAGATTTGTGGCGCGGGCGTATCGTGGTAACAGATTCAGTTCTTAATGTACCATACAGACAAAAATATTTTAGTATATATATATCACATAAGCTATCATTTATGATTAAGGCTACTTTACACGTTACAGTGTTGCTATACAGACAAAATTAGTATAACGTCACTAAACCTTTAATATGTATTTTAAGGCTTGCACATGGTTCTTACACTAACCTACTGCTAAAATTAAAAAGAAACTTACTCCGTTTCTTTTATCTATAGTTTTCATTAACCGATTACTACAATTGAGAAAAGATTAATTGTTTATTGCATACTTTTGTCTATGGTTTTATATTAAACGGTCGCAACGATGAAGGAGATATAATCTCTACATTTTCGTCTGAGGCTTACACTAACTGTCTTCTAAAATTAAAATAAATTTGGCTGTGATTTTTATCTGTGATTTTTTCATATTAAGAAACATTTGCGTCTCGACGTATTTATTGAAATAAATATTTGTAGTGTCATTTTAATGTGTCTACATCTTTTTTTGTTGGACAAACGACGCACGGTAGCAGCCGATTTGAATGTATAATATTCAGGTTTGGCACAAATTATGTTGTTTTAAGCATTTAGGTAGTTTAAAATGTATGAAACCGATAGCTGGGACACGTCGTTATCTTCTAACCTACGCAGCTACGTGTTGTTATAGAATAGTGATAAAAAATTGTTAAGGTGGTGACAAACAACATTGTATAGCTATAAATACATTATACAACTATAAATACATATATAATGCTTTATAGTTATTTAATGTATGTATTTATTTCCTGCATCGTTGGTCGAGCGGTTGTAAGCGCGATCGGGAGGTCCTGGGTTCAAATTCCGGGTCGGGGGCTATTGGATTTTTCTAATTTAGAATTTCTAGTAGTGACTCGGAGTCTGGAACTGTGAGCGGTGTATGGCAATAGGCTTACAGGCGTGATATTACGTTTTTTAAATACATGATGAAATATTTATCCGCTTGACGCACGATGTTTTTCGGGCTCGCCGGACTAATTTCGTACCTACACGAGCTCCTTCATCATGAGCTCCCGCCGATCGCATCGAGGTCGGTGGAGACTTGAATACTAATTATTTATTAAACTCACAAAACGTAATAGTAAAATATAAATACATATTTACACTTTCGCAGTGATTAATTCTTGCAAACGTTTAGGTATTTGAGGGTAAGCAGGGGTATCAGTGTCGGGGATGCGTCCCTTGCCCCCTATCCGAAGGGTCTGAAGTGACCCGTGAAGACGGCTCCGTTAATGGGGCCGGCCAGAGTGGTCCAGTACTAAAGTATCCCCCTCTTGCGCTCGACGCCCTAAGCCGTGCGTGCCAAGACGTTTCGCAATAATAATTCACTCGTCAATAGAACAGAGGTTTAATTTTAAGACCATTATTAGATTTTATCGGTCAGAGTAGTTTTCATATCATCTTTATAATACATATTATCTACTGTTGCAAACAACGAAATTCGATACGGACCGGACACAATATATAATTTAAATAAAATGTCTTAAAATAAACGAGATTTATCCTTTTAAGCACGAATAAAAAAAATGTATTATTCATCGGAAAATATAACGCTACAATTGATTTGCGTAATTTTTACTTCAGATATACTCAATACTTATTTCTAGTGTGATTTGTAGGGAAGAATTTATAGGTAATATCCACAATTTTGTCAAAACCTGAAAGGATTTTTGCATGAACTTAAGAAATACAATACTTACGATTCGAAAAATGGACACCCGTCATTTTTATTCTTCAACGCTTCCCGAAAGAACAGTCCACGACCGTTCCATGAAAACGCGGATAAGTCAAACTTCAGTAACCCTAAAGTTTAATCCGATATCTATCGCAAATTAATATACAATCGTGTTTGATTCATTGTAGAGTTACAACGAGATATTGTAAAAATGCGAACCCTTGTAATATCATTCTGGCTCCTATACCATGGGCCATATAACATAACAGGTGAGACGTGAGAATGCTATACTTCCTTGCCTACCCCTACAAAGAAATACGGCGTGATTTTATTCCTAATAGCAAAATAACATATTCGTTTACAATAAAACAAGGCATCTCATAGTTAGAATCAAATTTATTTAAAACTAATATTGAAATCTATTTCGCAGCGGTCATAAATTAATGTAAATTATATCAATTTTAATTTAAATGGCCTGGACTGATATCATGTGATGTTCAGACTCAGTATAAATTGCTTTTGAATGCATATATATTATAATATTAGTATATATATATATGTGTAAATAATTTGACTTGAATTATATAATTAATAAATCATCAACTAATCATCTAAGGTAAGGAATTAAAAGAAATATTATAAGTTAAGCTGAAATTATTAGTTGTTAAATTAGAAATATTCCTTTTCATTTAATACGCAACTTCAAAACACAGTCATACTCTGTATATAAATTAGTCTCAACATCTAGTAAACTGTTTGATCCGATAAATATTTCATTAATCCTTCAATTCATGTATTCCAATTCTGTTTGAGATTGATGTTTATAAAAAATACCATTGAAAAAATACTTGAGGCGATAATAGACGAGGTTTAAGCTGAACGCGGCAAATTATTTTTAGTTCTACTGACAAACTCTGACCATATACATATGTACGCTATGCTTCAATTGCTGTTTTAATTCTTATTATTCTTATTCTATTTAAATACTCCATAACATTTTGTCATCGACACGAAAATGGTTTTAGTATCAAACCAGCCAGTCCTATGTAAAGATACTTTCATTCCAACTGTAGGTACAGGTTAGACACAAAATGTTTTAATTCCACGCTAGTTCAAATAATGATATTA
>DWME01002735.1:0-20019 GCA_018244795.1 Parelbella ahira ahira | reverse complement strand
AATACCAGGGAGTGCTAAGAGCTGACTATACCCTTCAAATGGTTGTGAGATCCACACGAGGGGTCTTTCTGGTTAACAGCCACCTTCAAGCTTGAGCTAAGCGTCAAATGCCTATTGACGTGCTCCGGTTGTCAGTTTGCAAGCCAGAAACTCTCCCTAAGACATGCTACACATTGGTAACCCCGTTGTAAATGTTTATAAGTGAAGATGACCACTTATCATTATGTACCTATATGGTATAATAAATAAGTAATAATAGTAAATCAAATTAATATGGTTTTGGAGTTCAAACATCGAGGGAGTCGCTTTCATTCTAGCTGTTTCCCTAGAGGTTCAAAATTAATGTACTATTCGTACGCTGCTATACGAGAGTTGGATCTTTCGATGTGGCTCAGAAGTTACAGAATGTTTACAGGATATCTAAAATATATGAAAGTATTTCGGATTTGCTTAACTTGTCTCGTAAATTACATTTGCCGTAGTTTTCAGTTCCACTTCAGCATTAATATGATCTAAGGACTCCACAACAACTCGACGTAGCTAGATTGTTGAGATTGAGCTCGATAGATTTAATTCCACTCATTTGTTGTAAGCAATATATTGCCAAAGTTTCAATGAACTTAAGGAACAAACTTATTTATCAATGACTAATCTAAGGACTATTTTCGATCTAAAACTACCTAATATTCGCGATTAGCAGAACAACAGATATATCATCATCATCCTCAGCCTCTTGATGTCTACTGCTGGATACAGGCCTTTCCCAATCGGCGCCACTCCATCCGGTCTTGGGGCTTCCGGATCCAGCAGCTTTCCGCTGTCTATAAGATGACAGATACATACATAGTAATTGTAAACTCTGAATTGTTTTACTTCAGATATGACCAGTGATGTTTTCGTTTAGAAGTAGGTACTAACCTCGACATCACAAGTTAATTGTGACGAATTATATATAATCAAAAATATCAAATTTGCGGCTTATTACTTGGATAAATACTTAACATTTTATACGTGAAATAATTATATATCCTGCTAATAAAACTAATTTATGTACGGATAATTAATGAAATCAATTAACGCGGGATATATAACAAGGGAATTAGAATCTCGAATTTAATGATAGCATAGCTTAGATTTAAATGGATTTTGCTAATTTGTATAACTTTTGCTACCAACTTTGATAGGGAAATTTCTAGAAAGCTATATTTGTGGGTATCGTGAGGAATTGCTCTAAGTTAGATTATATCAATTCAAAGCGTTGTTTAATTAGGTTTTTATATTCTGTTTCCGTTTACTTAGTCACCAGTTAAATTGATAACTTAGTCGTTTTTGAAAACATACAACAATAATAACCGAATATGTCTTTGCTCGTTAGTCACGTTATTAAAAAAAAGTTATGTATAATTATATATCTAACTTTTATATATGCATAACTAAAAACACGTTACAATTACTCGCAAAACTAGACGCTATTACATACATCGTTCATACACAAAATCCAATTAAAATACGTTGTAAATGGTTTCATAATATTATTGACTTAATAAATATTACGTTATTTATATGTACGGGTATAATATAGTGCGCCCCTGTCAAGATTTCCTTTATTATTTATAATAAATAGCTACTAACACAAAATGTTAGCGCTCAATAACTGACTGATGTTACAGCAATCGGTCATTGACAGCTGTGACAATCACTTAGAGGCCTACAAGTAATAATAATAGTATTTTTTACCGGCAGCAGTAACTTTGTTATAGTAGGTACTCCAATTGTTATCTGAGGAAATTAGAGATTATTGTTATCTTGAGTCTAATGAGAAGCAGTTACCAATAAAGTCGGTTTAAACTCCCGATTGGTTTTTGCGGATTTACCAAACACATTAACAGACAACATTTAAAAAAAACTCGATTTTCATGTTTGTTTTGAGTACATAATATAAAGCAATTAATAATTTGAATAAATATTTTATGTATAGATTTTTCTCCATGCCATTTGATACCAACTATAAATACAAAATTACTTATAACAAAGACATATGTAATTTGAAATCCTTATTTGTGCTAACGAGTTCGCGAACCTAAGTATATAATAATTAAAAAAAACATTATACATTATATACTTCACGAATCCTCATAAAACGTTTTAAGACAAACGGTTAGGAACAAAAGTCAACGCGGACCTAGATGAGGGCGAAAGAAAAACATTTTTAGTCACAACTTTTTATGTTCAGTGTGGAAAATAATAATTATTTTATGGTATATTAATTTGACTAATGATTTTCCGTACATCATTACGTTTAATTCAAGTACCATTAAAAGCGTCCACTTGGACGAACATGCAATGTCGCTACTAAAATTATAATTGAATTAATTAGTTACTAAAACGATAATTAAATTAATTAGTATATTAATGTTATTACATAAATCAAACTTAGGTAAGTATTATTAATATAAGGACAGCTTAAGTTCGTTGTCTCGTTGGTCTAGTGGTTGCAAGCGGGACTCCTGAATAGTAGATCCTAGATTCGATACCCGGGTCGAGTAGCGTATTTTTCTAATTTGAAATTTCTAATAGGTTCACCTCCTATTTCGATGTGGACATGTGGTGATAAGTGGGAGTACTTCCCTTCTGTTTACCTCTTCGGGGTAAATTCAAGCATGATGTTATTATATATAGGGTTGCTCAACTTTACTGTTATTTGATAGTTTTTATCTACAACACATTGGGGTAACAGATTTTGTTGAACAAGAAAATAGCAATTTTACGAAGTGGCTGTGGCTGCCATTGGCGTTAGGGTATGTCGTAAGGAATCTATCAACTGAAGCGACGTAGGCTGTGTTCGACCCTTGGGTAACTGACCGTTACTGATCAATTTTCTTAAGCGTTTTGATCTTCAAATGCTAAGTAAGCTGACTGTCGTGATAGCTGTCATTAGGTAGGATATGTCAAGTCATCTGTGAGTTTCGCAGGACAAAGATACAATTTAAAAAAATAAACAATTCTCTTAGTGCTATTTCCGTTCTCAACCGAAACATAAGATTAAGTTCAATAATTTGAATAGTTTGCTTTGTAGATGAGTCTTCGAAGTCTGAGTCGGTTGTGCTCTCTTGACAATATGAATCTATATCAAAGCAAAATTATAGTGTAATTAGATGACAAAGCTATAGAAACTAAAAAAAAAAAAACGTAACTACACGCCCGTAATCCCTGGAGGGGGAGGCACTACTAGGTCCTAGTCACTACTAGAAATTCTAAATTAGAAAAATCCAATAGTACCCGAGCCGGGATTAGAACCAAGGACTTGTTGATCGGCAGTCGCGCTTGCAACCGCTCGACCAACGAAGCAGTCCATGTATATATATGTAGAAATCTATGTATTGTCTTTCCACACAGGAACACTTCAGCGTACACTGCACTATGAGTGGTATACATACATATGTAGAGTTTGTAACCATAACTATAGTCCACTCCACAAGCCGTTGTCCCCTTGCGAAGCATTTAGGATATAACCGCTTACTGTGGTATATAACTGATTGGATTTTGGTAGATGTAAACAGTATACGGGCGTTTGAGATATGAATACATTAAGAAGCTGCGAGTATTAAACAGAATATATGTAAATATTACGACGAAACTCTTGATAGTTGTATATAAAATTGTCCAGGCTAGAAAATATACTATCATATGAACTTTCATTCAGAAGTTCTTTTACAGCATATAATGTAACATCACGCTTGCAATCCCCGAAGGGGTAGGCAGAGGGGTGTACTACACCCCCACGTAGTCGCGCTTGCAACCGCTCGACCAACAATTTATAAATATGTACAGATATGACAGAAAATGATGCCCCTTATACGTATTATGAAGTATTTTGATATATTTTTCTAGTTTATAAGAGAAATATGCTTTACAGAGATTAATATAGATTATTTTACAATCTTGTCTCGCTTTTAACTCTGTGGGAAAAACTGCAGATAATCTCTTTCTTGTACGTGACAGCAATCTAAAATTACGTCAAGAGAATACACAATTTCGTATTATAGTGGGTCTAGTACCTATAGTAAGAATGACTAAATTGCATAGCGTTTAACGTTACAATTATTAAGCATAGGTTTTTCATGAAATAAGCCTAAAATATAATCCACTACACTGTTCGGAAATGAATCCACGGAGGCCTGAGTAAGTCAATACGTCTGTTCTATATTTTAATGTGCCCTTAAGGCCTACATTGAAGTTTAACGATTGTTACCTTCTAATTACAATTGGAACAGACTACTTAAAGTGCTCTTTCAAGGGCGAAACGTTCATATAAATTTCCCACTGGTGATGATCCATCCAAACGCCGGCCACGCTCGATGTTGCTGATAATTTACATTCTGTAACAGTGCTAGAGTTAAACCCGTCTCAAAGCTACGTGAAACTTAAGTGTACTGGAAATTGAAGCCATAAAGTGTTACAGAATATTCGTAAACGACACTTCTCAATTCGTATTAAACTAAAAAAAAAAATTAGAAATGTGTAAGCCATCGTATTATACCCAAAGTTCATTATTAACATTATAATATATTAGATATTGTACCATCACGCCTTGTCCTAATCGGTTGGGCTGAGGTACTGTACTGGTTGTACTGATTGAGGTGATGTACAATGTCTTTATAATATATATGAAAGGTTAATTTAAAATGTCATACATTAAATAGATCCTGTTTAACATTACAATTATCGTGTTTCCTTCGAACAATTTATTCTTTTAGCTTATCAAAAATAACCGTATCAATATTATCAATAATGAGAAGCGGCGGCCGACTCATTTAGTTTTCGAATATATTTCAAGCCAAATTCATTAATTCCGAATGAACTGTGACCAAGTAGAGCGAATTCGTCGAAACTTTAGCTAATTAGATATACAATAAGAAGTTTTCGTACAAAATAATTATTTTTAAAATGGAAAACTCTAATGTGAAACGGACTTTCGTGTTTGTTAATCAAGATCAATGAATCTTTCTCTCCCATCTACATCTTCTCTTACATTGATTAATTTACTGTTAAGCTATATATAGGTATTGATAGTGTTATATTTCTAAAGTTGGAGTACTACATATTAACGTTTAAAAAAATTGAAAACCTGACATGCCTTGACGTTCATTTATTGCACAAATTCAATAAAAATAACTATGGAAAGAGTTGACAAACAAATTGTAATTTAAAAATTCGTCAACTGGTCCCTACGGGTCGAGTTTGTTTTGAAACGAGCTGACGAAGACGCCCCGAGTGGGAGGGAGAGAGATATTAGCATTTTCGACGGGCCTATTTTGTCCCAAGGCGATCTTTCTAATTTACTGATGGTACGTTTCAGAGACAATAATATACGTACCTACTTCATGTTTAGGGCGAAGTGAGTGTTCGTCGAACATTGTGTCTATAATACGAATTTTAATTGGTAGCTCAGTAGGTTACATTGCAACTTTTCACTCAGGAGTTTTCGGTTCGAGTCCTTGTCGTGCTAGCTAAAAGAGTTTTCCATATTTAAGATTAAATATCAATAGCGATATTGGTGACGGAACGACTTTGTGCTCTTCCACTAATTTCATAAAGAGCGTAGTTAACAGCCTCTTAGATAACTTTTATTTATTTGTGTAGGCACGCTTGAGGCATAGCGATCTGATTACTACTTACAGTTCAAAAGTTAGTTCAACTAAATGCTAGCAGCTGATAATTTAGATAATATTAATATCAGTACCTTGTAATTACCAACTTCATAGAAAAGATTATCACTACAAACCTCAAAATACTTTAACTGAAAATATTTTTAACGTATCAAAGAGAAACATGTTTTCGACCTAAAAGTCAACAAAAGCTTTGCGAAAAGTAATTACGATTTCAAAAAGGATTTCACTTTAAAAGTAATGTGAAGGTTTAATTTGTCATTTATTATTTGTCCCCATTGGCGCGTTTAAATCGCAGTAATTTTAATGGTTAAACTTTATTATCGGTCTTTATTGTACCTAAGGCCTTCTGGTCGTGACTCGTTCTTTAATACCTATTAATATTGTTGTTTAAAGTTTATAAATTAGTATCGGTAATTATCTTTTGAGACGCGATTGCTGTAATTGCAAAATTGTTGCGGTCACTTTTAATTACTTTTGTACACAAAAATTGAATGGAGCAAAGTTTTCTCGTTATAGTTAACAAAAGGCCTAGACGTACGATATATTTAATTAAATCCCAACTAAAACAGTGGTTATATTTATATTTTTAAAATAATGAATAAACAATTGCCAACGTGGCGTAGGACACCTTCTAGCTAGTTGGAGTGATGATTCACGCAAAGTGACTGGCAGTAGATGGATGCGTAGAGCAGCAGATCGAGCTCAGTGGCGAGTCATTGGAGGCCTGTGTCCAGCAGTGGACGATGATACGCTGATAGTGTATGTGTGTGTGTGAAAAAAAAATACAATGGTTATGAAAAAACCGTAAATATCAGATAACAATTAACATTCGTCGCAAGTTCCAAATGTTAGTTTCATTGTACGTGAACCTATTTACGTTCCTGTTATTCATGGCTAACAAATGTTCCCTTCAATTCCGTTTCCTAAAATAAACAAAAGGAGTAAAAGCCTTTGGAATATTATTATCATTCATCCATTCAATTCAGTAACTTTTTTAGTAACATTTCAGTTGAATAATTTTATGAATATGCAATGAGTTTGTTGAGATATTTTGTCATTGTATAGTATAATATACCTACTTATTTATGTGTGAATGTAAAGTAAAAAAACAAATGTCGTAAATAACTAGATAATTACCAATGTTTATGGAAGTATTTGTCCAGAAATGCGTTGATATTATTTATATGATAGAGCTTTTACACATCGTGTTTATGATCACAAGTATTTGGTGCAAGCTCTCGATCCTTTCTCATTAACAATTTTTGATGTCAAAATGTTAATTTTACACCTCGCTTTCAAGGCTTATAAAATTAGTCTGTAAAACCAAACAATCTGGTATTTGAATTCCGAATTGATAAATTAATATGATTCTTCTCTTCAACTCTGACTTGCAAGACTCTCGCAACTCTGTCTAATTCGCAAGTTCTGTCTCAGTCTTACCCTGTAGTGTCTGTCTCGGGTGCCTCTAATATAATTATTTAGATCTCACGATGTCCATAATGATAATAGTCCAGGGTAGATAATTATGGAGACCAAAAAAATAGTACAGGACTGTTAATATATTTTTGTACTTTTGACCATTTTCAGAGGCATCGGCACTGGTCTATAACAATAATACCTTCGGACAGTTCCACACATAACCATCTGATCCCAAACTAAATATCAAGCGAGGTTGTGAACTACATATGCCTGGGTATATATATATATTTATATACATGTGAGTATGCACTTATATAGATATTTATCAGTACTGTTGATTCGACTTGTGCTCCAAAAGATTAGGGATGCAACCAAGTAAAACTCGACCTCATTGGGTATATTTGCAAGGAAAAATAGAATCGGTTAAATTTACGTCTGAAACCATAAAATTAATACTCCGCAGGATCTAGGTGGAGCTTTTTCTAATAGTCATGAAAATGATGAAAGAAAACGGGACGAAAACTGGGCTACGTAAGAAAAATTCAGCTATTTCCAATTTAACAACTAAAAATGCTCTCGGCTCCCTGACAACTGCTGAATTCAACGAACAAGAAAAAGTTGAAAACAATTCCACAGAAGTTACGGCTAGGTAGTATTCATTTGCAAACGGACTGAGTTAGCCGTTTTGTGTGCCATTTTAATTAGAAGCAAAACATTTCAGTGGTTTTAATTATAGTGTTTTTGGCCCAGCCTGTTTTTAGGATTTCAAATATGTTATCGGTTAACGGTGTGAAGTGATCTTTCTAAATCATTAATTTCGTTTAAGGGGCGTAGTCCTTTTATATAGTTGCAAATAATTGGGTACTACATAATTGGGCCCTCTAAACACTATTCAAAATCAATATCGTGACGTAATCGAATTCAAATATATTGGCGTACCAGATTAATATGATCACCGCTGTGCCAAACGGGCCATTCGCACGTTTTATCAGGATGTGAATGGTCCCATCCTGATAAAACGTGTGAATGGCGTTTAAATGCATGTGCATTACAAGCTGAACGTTGTTTGCAATCGAATCGTATTTAACTGATAGTCAATCAATGTTTCAAGCATTCCTTCAGTCATATTGGCTTATACTTCGAAATCTCTGTGCATTGTTGGCAACGTGGCTGATTTTGGAGAATAAAGGTTGGAATTTTGATCTCAAAGCAGCAGTACGTATTCAAAGGCTTCAACAGATAAAGAAATCTAGCGCCCGCATTGACGTCTACTGACACTGTACGTTTTTAACAAATTTTCCTCCTACATCCGCTTTAATTTTATTCATGTGAATAGGAGTCTATCTATTATTAACCTAAAGATATTACTATATTTAACGTTGGTTTATAAAATATGCATCTTGTAACCGAAGTTCTCGTAGCTTGCTGCGGTTACAAATTATAATCGATCTGTAAAGTTAACTAATACCAGGCTCAATCGACACTCGGATAGGCAATCACTAGTGGCAAATTTCCAAGTGCGCTTCTATTTCGGGAGACACGCGTTAAGTACTCAGTCCTGGTGGCAATGATTATGATTAGGTAACAATCAGTAATACTCAATGGTATCTCATAAATCTTTCAATATATTCGTTCCCCACTGGAGAGGCTCGGTTGGGTTAGGTGGGGTCAAAAATCCCGGTCCAGAAGTGAGACATAAAAAAGTTTTCATCTGATAATTACCCACTCGCAAAATGGCACCGAGGTTTATTGGGACAAAAAATAAAGAGATTACGACACAAAAGAAACGTATAAAGGATTTTTTCAGTTGAACTCGATCACGACTTTTCATTTAATTTTTAGGTACCTCTCGCGTGTTCCTACGTGATCCGACATGGCTATGTTCTTTTCAGACGCCCGAGTGGTTTTACGTGTATTTCTATAAGCTTGACGAAGGTTTAGTATCGTGTCAGAAGCGTTTGTAACGTCCAAAATGGGATTTAATCAGGTCGACGAAAAAAATGTTTTTTCTTTAAATTCTTTTTCAACCACCTATATCCTTGCTAACATATTTTTTCAATAAACATTATACAGATATGATTTCGTACAATGTTTCTTCAAATAAATATAAAATTAATACTGGAGCATACAACTAAAAAGCACATACTAAAAATAATAAATAACTGGTTTCCGCATACATTGTCCCATTCACTCTTATATATTTTATTCTATTTGGTGAGTTCATTTAAGTTACTAGGAAACCAACAACTGTTTTTAAATTGATAGCCACTGTCCCGAAATCTATTTTATTGTCAAATAATTTATTGTTTTTATCACATTGTGAAGTTTAGGCAGCAAATTGTGTAGGTATGCCTAAATCTTTTCATAAATTGTCTCAGATAAGGTCACCCACATTCTACAATGTAATGTTTTATACCGAAGAACACGTGTGTTTTTATTAACTTTTATTGACGGTTTATGAGCTTGATTATAACATTGTTTATGCTAATCATTTATATAATTATATGTATATATTTATTGTAGATAAAGTCTGTATGTACATATAACTACATCTGAATTTGGCAACCAGTAAAATCTGAAAACCTTTCTGTAATTACCGTAGACAATTCTAATAACTATATAAAACCATAGAAACACGACATTTTACAGTTCTCGATGGTAAGATGAATTTCAAAACCAAATAAAAAAGTGTTAAACAAACAGTTAATTTACCGGTTACGGTCTTTCATAGTTAAAAATGGCAACACTCTTTTAATCAGTTTCTAGTCCCATTAATGTTATTAACAGTTACGTACATACCGATATATACCCCGCAATGGACATGGTGTGATGTTATAATATGTAGTAATAATAAAATATAGGGAAAACAAAGTTACATATCATACGTTATCCCGTTCACTTTGTTGTGTTTTGGAAAATAACATTTTTTCTTTGACGTGAAGCTTAACATTGAATGACTTGAGCCCGTCATACAGTTGGGGCTTTTACTGTGCGGGAATGTTCTATGTACCAATTAGGATTAGAAAAGGGGGAAACTTTATATAAAATATTAATTTTATTCTACTATTATTTTATTTTTATTGTCTCGGACTATGAAGTCACTGTAACCAGTGTGTATGTATGAAGATAATGTAAATAAGCACGGTAGATCTGCAAGGACAGAGAGTATTTGGCATTTGGTGCTCTCTGCCCAGCCTTTAAGTTACGTGGCGTGACATTATGTGCATATGCACATGTCTTAAAAATTTGATTAAGTAGACTCTGCTTTAACGATTCATTTGAATTGACCGATTATTAAATTTAGTAATGTTTTTTAAACGTACTTAAAAATAATTAGATAAACAGCCAGTGAACCAACTGTATTGTGATCTAGCTAAACAAGACTGTACAGGTTATTTTTCTTCATTTTATTGTATAGTCGAAACTCCGTAATTTTTAGTTCAAAAGCCAACTATAAAGCAACATGAACTTTATGCATCTGAGTGCGCAAAGTTTGAAAAGTGAATTTTAAACCTGTTATTTTTAATAATACTAAGTTTCATTTTGTTCGCGGTTCGGTTTGCTAGTTATTATACTGCAATGCTTTATACATTATTTAAAAATGAGATCAAAGTATAGTTTAGTTCTTCCATGTAACTTATCCATATCTGTTCTGAAACGTATTGTTACGTATAGGTACGTAGATTGGCCGTTGAGGACGATGCGATGTACTGTATCGGTTGACGAATAAAGGATGCTCTCAAGGGAAAAAAAACCGACTCGACGCGACTAGACGCGACTAGACGCAACGTGACGCGACCCGACGCGACCCGGCACGACCCGACGCGACCCGGCGCGACACGACGCGACACGGCGGGATCCGACGCGACTAGTACTCGTAAATAGCCAATCAACTTATAAAATGCATATCTAATAAAGTGAACTCATAAAGTTTGAAAAAAAATTATGTAATTGAATAAGCCACGATTCCGAAACGAACGAATTTCCGCGGTCGTAGTCGCGGGTAAAAGCTAGTTAGAAATAATTTCTAAAACGTACCTGTATTTACGGTTCAGTTATTATAACTTTGTAAAATTGCTGAGTTTTTAGGAAGTTATATTTGAGGGACACTATATTATAACGCAAGACGGGCAGTCCACCTACTACTAAGTAAGTGGTCATCGTCGGCTATAAACAATTGCAACATCAGAGGAATTATCAAAGTGCTGCCTACCTTAAAGGAATTTTATAGTGGAGTCGGAAGAACTATATTTTATATGGTACCTCGAAAACCTTCGAAGGAATTAAGTAAATTCGAATAGAAAAAAATGGGAACAATTTCTGAAACATCGCTGGGTTTCCAGTTTGATATCAAGTAATACTGACGGTTTACATAAATAATACTGACGGCTTATGACATATAATACTATGAGTTTTATTTCATTGCTATTCTGCATAATTGGGTATTTCAGTCGAGCCTAAAACAATAATGTTCGCCTAGTACCGACAGTACGCCAACATGAGCGCTACCGTCTCATTGGGAACCCAATTTACATCCTTCTAACCGAAACACAATAGCTCAAAGAGTACTGTTTGGCTGAAATAGGTTGAGAATATGTACAATAGAATAGTACAAAGGGTTTCTGTGTCTTACAGAATTAATTCAAAATAGTACATCCTATTTTTGACCCTTTTTTCACTGCTGGAACACGGGTTTTTCTTAGAATGAAAGGGTTAAGGCCACATTCTGCCACGCTAGTTAAGAGCTGGTTCGCAGACTTAACACGCCTTAGAGATTTTTTTATAACCTATAAGGTGTGCAGGTTTTCTCGCAATGTTTTCCTTTACCAGTATAACAAGTGATATTTATTTAATCTTAAAACGTACCTACATGTTTGTAAACAGCTGTTTAAATGATTTTATTCTAAGACCTCCGCATTGAGAGACGGAATTCTGAACCACTAGGTAATCACGGCTTCAACAGCTGATATTGTTTTGAATTTGCAATTGTGCTTGTCAGTATGTAGTACGACTTTCAAATTGTATTCAGTAGGTATTTACTTCTTTCCTATAACAGGAAACATGTATGTACATCCTATACAAATGTTTAGTCACCATTGTTTGAACCTAACTCGCTACAATAATGTACTACATGGTTGCTTCACGGCTGAGGTAACCACTTCAAAGTTGTGTAACACAGTGGTTTAGGGCCCCGTAGCTACGGTTGGTGATTGATTTGTTTATCTACGGTGCGATCTACAGACTGCAGCGGGTATTTAACTCTGTTTTCCATTAATTGGACCAATTCGAGAGCTCTGTTTCGTCAAGTTTGCATGATTTAAACGGTAACTTTCCACCGCTGTTCGTGGAAGTACATCAAGTTAGCGGAACCGTCGCTTGCACGGCGCAGATCTGATAAGTGGGACCCACCGAGACCATGATAGACGTCCCGTTAAAACTTGTAACAACTTTAATGAAATTTTGTTATTGTGCAGTGATTTGTTGCTTAATGCGAATCGAGTTATTTATTTACTAATATTAGATTTTTTGTTGGCATATTTTGTTGAAATGTGAAATATATTTACTGGGAGTAGTAACTTTTATTAAAAAGATTAATTGTTCATTGTTTAAAGATTATTTTAATTAGATTTTCGTATGTACTAGATACCTACTTTAAAAAAATGCTTTACTAGTAATTGTCTACGTAAAGCCATCGAAAAAAATATAGCACCTTCCAAATTATCTTGAATTTTTAATTACTGCGGAATTTTTTATAATTATTTTCCCTGAAACCTTTCTAATCTCGTTTTATGACCCGCCCCCGTTCTTTTGTATGAGTGAAATAGTACTTTACGAAGTTAGTATCTCACTCGAGCGAGTATTCAAGATACTTTTTTTTGCCCTGGAAAATGTCTTATGCACAGCATCGCGCTGAGAAGAAAAAAAAAACATCTTCAAGACTCGTGTTGCAGGGTGACCTGACTGGAAGCGTTGGATTCTACTAACGAATGCTTTTTAATATATGTACCTGCATGTTTTGTCATTTACGTTGATTTATGTGACGTTATTGATAACGTCACGTAACAACTCGCCAGTATTTCGTCCCAAGGGTGGGCAGATATATCCCACATATCACATGCTATATTCAACGGAAGTTATTTTCCAAAATAATTTGCAACTACTGGGTATGATAGTCATTCATCATCATCAGACTCTAGATGTCAACTACTGATAAGGTGATAGTGATTATTTAACTACAATATTCAACATTTTCTTTTCTACAAAAGACATATTATGCAAGCAAATAATATGTAAAGAATTTACCAACATGTGACTACCATCTCGGGTATCGCCCCGAAACGGAAAAACTACGCGGTTATATAGTCGCCATTAGTAAGTAGAAAATAATTATTGAAGTGAAACGTGGGGGTGTACTACACTCCTCTGCCTATCCCTTCGGGAATTATAGGCGTGATGTATAACAACTACAATTTTAGTTAATATAGGCTAAGTGATTCATTGGTAAAATATATAACATAAAAAATATCTTCAGAGGTCTTGCACCGAGTATGGCTGTCTGAAAGTAATATAAAAATGTAACCAAAACTTGACTATTCATTCTGTTTATACACCCTTTACGTACGGACTATTCACCCTGTATATATAGGTGTATGTATATACACCCCGTATGTACAGATGATTCACCCTTTATATGTATCTGTACGCTAACGATGGTGACTATGCCATCTTTGTAGTTGGTGAAATGTTTATTTTGATGTTATACGAGTAGGCACATACGATCTCTCTTGTTGGTTTAAGATAATATGATTATTATTTTTATTACAGAGCTTTCTATAAACTAATAATGACTAACAGTAAAATTGCTTCGTATTAAAAATAATGATCACACTTGAATTTTTCATTACAGCGTCCCGCCAAGATCTTTATGGGGTAAGCAGGCAGTACCGAGTGCCAAATATATCTATCTTAACACCCCTGACTTGTATCTTCTACATTCATTACTACTTATATAAATGCGCACTAGTTTCGGAGACTTGTGATTCCCCCATCGGCCAGCCTTGACCTATTTGTTCAAGATAGTGAGTCCTACGTTATAAGTGTCCAAAAACACAGACGCTGACAGAGTGTTCCACTCCCTGACTGGTTCCGTTCTGGCAGCAGCCAGCAGATATCCAGCATATAAGGATAGTAACCCGCCGAGCGTATCGATGTTCCGTGTAGGAAAAGGGCTGGTGAATCAAATCGTATTATAAGCTGTATCGATTCTTTCCTCGGGTACCAGCTACCATATAACATTATAAACATTTTTTGAGAATGTTGTACATACCGCTTAGTGGGATCCATACCGGCGAATAATTAACTGTAATATATTTAATGTAGGGATATGCGTGTGTTGCTAATGGTGTTTCTAAATAAATAGATACAAAAAATATACCTACGGTGTTCTGTTATAAAAACGTAATACACACACTTCCGTGTATACATATAAATTTATGTGGACATTACCTTATAAATTCAAATAGTGTACGGAAATTATAATTGCGATGATATGGGTAATTTAACCGATATAAATTGCTACTGGCTGTAATATCCCAATGAAGACCCGACGTTATATAGCTATCGTATTAAAATGCCAAATGATCAACTGAGTTTAGTTTACTGAACGATATCGAGGACATCTTAACGAACCATAGACATGATTTGTAGTTGGAAAAGTAGCCAGTTTATCCCAACAGTAATGATGTACTTTCCGAAATAGGATATTTTGTGATGTTTTTTTCATAGTAGGTACTTCGGTAATAGGATTAACAGTGCTTTAATTTTACGTTATCGTTAAATAGTATACAGCGCTTAAAATATTAGATATATTGTTTTATTCATTGTAACTGTTATTTTTTATTATTAACTATTATCATGATTATATTACACGTTTCTTTAATTCAATGTGTGCTCTTTACTTTTTATTTATTTACATTTTTTATTGTTACTAAGTTTGTAAATGTCGTAGACATAGGAATAGAGTTGTCATTCATTCATTCATTCCTTCAAACATTCTTATCATTCATTGATATATTTATTGGAAGAATCAGTCCACCAGCGGCAAACTATTATATTATATTAGTTTGTGTTCAAGCAGAGGTTCTGTCCTAACACTCGAAACCTCCGCTCTGTTAGTAGTAACTGAATAAATATTTGTCAAGTTACGTCGGATAATGTTTGCTTCCGCCAATGTGTCTTCTTTACGATTTTTTTTCGCCTGTAGCAAAGCCAGCGAATGCTTTCAACGGCGTGGTAATATCTGGTTTCAGGAAGAAATATGAATTTTGTTACATTTTTTCGTCATAGCTGATATCAAAATTGAATGTGTAATACGAATATGATGTTTTTGGTTTATTCTAAATGTATGTACCATAATATGTATTCCAGTCATTTGAATTTACTTTTAATTTTAATCAATGTCGAATAAATTATTGAATTCATCAGCTTTCCAGACCCCTTACATTTGTAGTTAGCGTTCGAGCAGTGGAGCAAAAGATATCACCGAATTCTGATGAAGTAAACAAAATAACATAGTTAATAAAATCCAATTATTTGCATATACCTACTTAGTACAAAAATGACCAAAATGGAAACATGACAGTTCCTTAAGACTAGACTTTACAATGTAATCCATGAAATACTTATATGCGATTATGATTGTGGTCTATCATTCCTATGCCTTCTTATTTGGTCGGGAGGTCCTGGATTATAATCCTGAGTCAGGTAGGTACTATTGAATTCTTCTAACGTAACATCACGCCGTAATCCCCGAAGGGGTAGGCAGAGGAGTGCAGTACACTCCCATGTTTCACCAGTTACCTACGATTAAGTCCCATGGAATTGGTGGTGAGCCTTTTGCCATATACCGGCACAATTCCAGACTCCGAGTCACTACTAGAAATTCTAAATAAGAAGAATTCAAACTGACTAACGCTTAATTAAAGATAAACCGATAAACTTAACAGCTTGTACATGATATTTATGCAAGTGTTCATTTGTGTAAAGCAGTTTAAAATTTCATAGGTTGCTTCAATTTGTAGTATGTCAATATATTATACTATACCATTAAATATTCGCATGTTCATAAGTCTAATGATCTTATATTAGAATTAAAGGCAACAGACACGAATCGTTTAAAAATTATTCAATGGCGGTGTAACTGTGCTCTTTTTTGTCACAATGAAAAAGGTTATCGTTGCAAAAGAAAAGTTAGTTCGTGGACATATTGAATTGCGCTCGTAAATCGTATTGTTCGGAATTCAACCTTAACTTGATTGAGAAATCGATTGAACCGAGGGTCAGCTGCGACCTGTTACTACGGTAATCATAAAGATTGTGGTCTTGCTGAAATTTTTTTGAACATCTTTGAAAATTGTATGGATATATCATACAAACGCATTTATAGGTATTAAATAAGTTTGTGAATCGAAATCTTGCTGATTTATACAACTTTACATTGGTTTCCGGTTAAGTTATATGTCTCAGCTTGTCTCAGTCCATTACTGCACATAGACCTCCCATGAGGGGCTTTTGCTCATAACCTCCAAGCTGGCTGGAAGATCATAGAGGCCACTCGTACTGCCTATGCTGCTACCCGCAGCCGGCCAGGGAATGTAGTCGTATCCAGTTTGCCGCCATTATCATCAGCCAGCGCCGGATTTAGTCGCTTCTTACGATAAACAGGTATACCGGCATAGGGACGGGAAATGTATCTACTCTTTCTCCGCCGCGAAACGGGCAATGATTTATATGTAAGTATACATTTTACTATTAAATTTTACGTAAGTAGATATTTATGCACGTATGTAGTCTCCGATAAGACCTCGGAATCTACGGAAACACCAAAGCAATGCTACATTTTTTTTCATGTTATTGTTATATCATCACGCCAGGTCCCTTACAAGATATTCAGAGAGAACAAATGTTAAATACTAGGGGTATTTACAAAGTTTTATAACACCTGACATCCCCATAATGCTAAATGTACCTAAAAATGCTGACGCAATATTAATATAGTCGCATAGTGAATGTAACAAATACGTCATTTATAATGAATTCATTAATTATGTGTTATTCTGTATATTATGATCTATTAACAAGTTGGTTATGAATTTGATATGACATAAAGCCAACGATTCTATCAAAATGGAAACGAAATAACATTTATCCGCTTCCACGCGGCCGATATGTTACCGAAGTTTAATTCGTGCCTATTAACTTTATTGTTGGTCATCAATCGATACAAAAAAGCTCCGGTAATTTCCATATTTTACGTTAACATTCTTTTCATATGTAAAAAAGCGTTATATTTCAACCGAAGAGAGTAGCAGACGAGCTAGCGGTCACGAGGCGCTGCTGGCGATCGTAGGAATCTGTCACCGACTTGGAAAAGAATAGCAGAAATAAGGTTTTTAGCGTCACTAAGTTCAATTAATGTAAGTTGTTAAGAAGGTCAGGTTTTTAATGTTCATTTATGTAAAGAAATGTGTGTGTGAATGAAATGTGAATAATGTTATTTTAATCTAGCGAGATTATTAATCATGTATTCTTTTCAGCTATTCATTTGCGATTTTGATAGCAAAACATTAAAAGCAAACATAGGTCTATTTCCGCTGATAACAATCTATAAGAAAAACGATGTTATTATGATATCAGGACCCTAACAGAAGTGTTTTTCATGTATCATCATCCACTTAACGTTACTTTTATCGGAAATCCATTGTAATACGACGTATTCGCCTAAGACGTAGGTTTATAGACAAGTTCTTTCTTATTATCCACTGTAAAATTAAGAATCTATAAAAAAAAAGAATCTCTAAGAAATCCGTTTTGATATTAAGTTTCAAATATGTACATTGATATTGGCGAATGTGTTATTGAATTATAAATCTTAACACATAGGTACCTACATAGGTACTTACGCAGTGGATACATTAATTGGATTTTTAAGCATTTGTTGTTATAACATAAATAGTAACAGCGCTTACAGTTACAGTAAAGTTCGAGAATATATTATACAATTCTTAATCTTAATACACACTTAAAATAAAAAAATAAAAATAATCGACTCATGTATCATTCCACTGTTGGTATATGGGCCTCCTATCATATTGAGATAATACACACTTAGGAAACAGATTTTTAGGCATTTGTTTTAATAACATAAACCATGATCGAGTTTCGAATACATCGAAGCGAAAGTTCGAGAATTTAATTTAAGAAGCCGAATATTAATACATACATTTACGCAGTGTATACATAACATAAAAATTTTAACATCTGTTGTTACAATATAAATCGTGACCAAGTTTCGAATATGTTAAAGCTGAAGTTCGTGAATTTGTTTTAAAAGTCTGAATCTTAGCGCACTTAAGCAGTGTGTACATAACATTATTATGCTAATGTAATTCGAATGTACGCCGTACTTATAAGTACTTAACGCATGTAGTTCATGCGTGTAGAACATCTCAAGTCATGTCATCGAACAACATGACGGCGTCAAATGATGAGCGGTGTAATATAGAACTGTTGGTTTATACTGGATCGCACGGGCCGATTAGGCAACAGTTGTGGAAAATCGTGAGTGAAATCTACTCAATGTCTTCAACACGAAGCGCTCGCAACTAGTTGTAATTAAACTCCGATTTGTCTGTAAACGAGCGTTTTGTCTTCAAGAACGTCTTGTCATTTGATGATTAGGAGAACGGTGGGAATGGTACCAATTTTGCTAATATGAGGAATGTATGGATATTTATGTGATCTTTGTAATGTTAATGACCATGGCCTTAACCGTCTTAATATGAGAGGAGACCCATATCCCAACAGTGGAATGACCAATGGGTCGATTATTACATATATATTTTTTCTAATGTTGTCGTGTTTTGAAACATGTGTGATGGTAAAAGTGAAATTATTATTTTCCTGCTGCAAAGAACGAATGTTTGCCTATATAAGCACTTAAAATAACATTGGCACAGCAGAACGAAAATGTGGGAAATAAATATTTTGGAGTATGTTCCTTGCGCGATTCTGAAGAGACCAGTTCCGGATAGTACAATGTAAAAAAGAGTTTCAAACTGGCATATACTATTGTTATTTGTACTATATTTATGAAACATACTTTTTGTTTTTAACAAGAAATATAATTATGACGTCATAGTGGACTATAATATTCATAATCAACTACATATTAACTCATGATTCTCTGTTACAACACTACTATGGAGAAAGGTAGATAGGTACTAGCAGATGGTTTTATAGCCGCTATTCATTGCATAGGTAGGTATTACGAAAAACACAAATCATTCAGCCTTTGTGGTGCGCGGCCATCATACGGCTAGCGTGGTGAGGTTGTTCCTTTTGTTATGGAAATCGTAGTATTAACCGGCCGACGCGCCGCTGATAGCCGTTATTCATCTATTTTGTTTATACATAGGAATACACTTTCTATTATTATCTACTAATACATACATACATATCTTCACGCCAGGTCCTTTGCAGTAGGCAGGAAGTAGGGAGTGCCAAATATCTATATCCTCGCAGATATGGGGTGCTTTTTCCAAACATAAAATTGAATTTTATTTTATATCATTGTGTTTATATTCTTCAGAGCAATGTATAAGTCCTATGTTTTCATTATAAAGCATACAACAATCATACCTATTTGATTTTTCAAAATATGTCACGAAGGTTTGACCGGAAGTTGTCAAAAATTGTCTAACATATGTATTATAAACTCAAATTAATCAGGACAGTATATCACGGGTACATATTCAATGAGTAGTATTCATTTGCTTATTCCACTTTGAATATTTTGCTTCGTAAGCGAATGACGTCAGAATGCAGTCATGAATAGAGTCATGCAGTCCTATTCAATCCCTTCTGCGTT
>DWME01002734.1:0-20023 GCA_018244795.1 Parelbella ahira ahira | reverse complement strand
TTTAGTTATTTAGCGCGATTAGGAAAGCGTATCAGAGCGCAGGACGACGTTGGACGCGCCCATGTAACACATAATTTATGGCATCTTCTTGAATCATTTATAAAACCTGTGAAAAATAAACGAATTATTTAACTGTTTTTTATTCAAATCTTTTAGTTCCGTTTCGTCTATTAATCGATTGTTAAAGTTTGAATGAATTAAAAAAAAAATTATAAATGACGCCAAACGAGTATAACTTCTTGCGCGTGCACAAAAGTATTAACGTGTTTTTCTACAATAAAACCATCGTGGTACTTGTAACATATGCATAGAGAGAAAGGAATACGTAAATATTTTTACATTCTATATTTCTTGGTTTAACTGTAATTTTCCTACATTTCGTTGTATTCGTATTGAATTAAACAAGTTTTTTCACAATCCCTACTAAATCAATGTCCCACACGAACGATTTATCGATATATAATTTCATACTTCACTATTAATACATATTATGATTGTATATATTTTATTACATGCAAATAAGCAACTTCACCAACATAAATCAATGCTTGACCATTAAATTTTTCAATATAAAATCCTGAATTGTATATATAGGAGTTTACATAAATACTATTATAGTAGATTTAGTAAACATTTAACTAGATCGAATTTTTATTGAAATTTATGCGATGGGCTTAATAAAATTTTATGAAATTAATTTCTTTTATTAGTAACCAAAACCAAGTCCAAGCTACCATATTGATTTAAAGAGATATGCTCTAAAATCATTTATATGTATAGATTAAAAACTAAAGAGATTACTGTAATATTGCATTTGTTTTATCAGATACTTGACTAATAGAGGGCAAGTTATCACAGAATCTCTGCAAATGCTCATGGCGACACTGTACGAAATTATCGCCTTCTAAACAATATTAGTGGTAATAACTATCAATATAGACAGCGGATATTAAATATCGCATTGAAAGTATCAACGTGCCAAACAATAGATTTATAAGTAAATAATCTTGTAACCTAATCCCATTACTGACACCGTTTTTTTTCAAACTGTCACAACACAATAGTATCGCTATCTCAAGTTTCATACAACTACAAAATTATCCACAAAGTTGATATTAGACGACTACGTGTAGATCGAAAATAATAAAGCAAAAGCGCGAAACCATTTAATAGGTGCAAATATCAATGGAACGCGTACAATAACATTGCAACAATAAACTGTCGTTCATTAGATGTTACGCATCCATTAAACAATATATAGCGAAAGCGCGAACCACGCGGTAGGCGCGTATGCAATGGAACGCGTTCAATAGCATGCAACAACGTAGTGTTTGCGGAATACGTACTTCACAAACGGGAGGTCGGTGTGTGGCGCAAGCGTCGCGCAACGCGTGTCACCCGACGCCGCGCGGCCGGCCGCTCGCCGCGCGCGTTCGCCCATCTGGAACAAGGAGTTCGTATTACCAGCGCCCGGAGACCTGTGCCACATGACTTGATGTTAACCCAGAGAGCGCTTTGAATACTGTCGCGCATGTACTAGCAAACCAACGAATCAAGTTCAAAAATCGAGAATATTTATACATACATATCTAAGGATTTTTTTCTTACATCTATAAAATTTGTTCAATTGCATGGTATATTAATGTTATCTCAGGCGTGTGATGTTTGCCAACCCGCATATGGCCAACGTAGCTGTTTGTTTCCTTAAACCTCTTCATTATGAGAATAGACCCGTGTGCAACAAAAAAATGGTAAATGACGATGATATGATAGCGACTGACTTTTCCCCAAATGTAACCCCCTACATTTTACATAATAACCACAATATATCCCCTAAGTTTCCACATCGTACCAAATATAAAATAATAAGAATAAAATACATTCGACCTAAAAAGCGATTGCTCTGCACGGATATCATGCCAGCGCCGCCACGACCGCGCCTCACTAGCTCGCTACACCGCCGCCGTACAAGGTCGCTTGCACTTTTGTTATTGTCATTTATACGCGTCTAGCTTTCGCTTTCACACCAATCGAACACCCTTGCCCGTTACCGCTCACCACTTTGACAAGCAACCATATTAACAACTACTTACTTATTGACCGTTAAATATAAAGACAAAAGAAAAATTAACCTAGAACTAGAATCATGGAACACATCCAATCGATTCAAATGTTTTCAAATACAGAAGCGTTCCGATTCCAAATTAAAAAAAAACACAATATGCGTTTTAAACACTTGAAGCGAAAAAACGATAAGAATAGACTTTAAATATAAATACCTTGAAAAACTTTAAATTTTCAGTAAAATATATTAACTAAATACTCGAAACTAAATAAAAGTTTTAATGAATAAAGACATGTAAAAAAAGGTCAAATTGAGAAACTCGGCGAAGCATGGTCGCATTATAAAGTACTAAAGACAACTTTTAATTCAAAACTTGCAATAACTTTCCGAATTGGCTCTGAACTGGAATGTTGAGGAATCATTGCAGCCCGAGTCAGGGTTCCAACTTCTTGGTATCCAGACAGCTTTTTTTATCGTTGCTTTGAACGTTATTTTCATACATACATTATGTATACAAAGTACATAAAAATAATAGATCGAATGAAAACCATAATCCAGAGTCAAATTGTACGTAAATATAAAAATATAGGGTAATCTTAAACTCCTATGGCAAGAAGCGCAACTTCTCTATTCGTATAATTGTTCACGATTATTTAACATGGCCTTTAGTTCAAACATTTCATGTACCTAATACACAAGGTAATAAATGCACTGCTCTGCCTACCCTTTCGGGGATTACAGGTATAATGTTATATTTAATCAATTAGGCTTTGTTTACCAACATTCAACATAAGCACAAACATGTTGGACATCTCTTTATAAATCATTTATAAATAAGTGGTAAAATCTCTGAAATCTAAATAGAATTATTCAAAGCGCGTTTTCGTACGCATGCGTAGTCCACCTTAGAAAGCATCTGCGCTTTCCACCAGGCGGAACCGTGGCCAAACGTTAGCCAGACACATAATATATATAAAAACAAAACCAACATGTCAATTCGCCAAGTGACGAAAACATGATGTATCGCGCCCCAACACGCAGTAGCAACAGACTCCGCCGTGCAGTTCTGCGATGTACTAACTATTCCGATAGCTATCGTACCGGTGAAAACGCTCGCTAGATTTCTCTAGACACGTTCATGATTCTATTCAGCAATCGGGTAATGGAAAAGAAAAAAATATTATAATGTTTTTATGCAGCTAATGCGAATGTTCCTTATAATAAATATAATCGTTCAAGCACGATACATGTATTGTATGTCGATAAAATCTCAAGCATAGGTATTTCTGATGGTTAAGCGTAGACAGAATATTATTAGATTTTAAATCGATTTAACTGATTATAGAACTGCTTTATACAATGCAAATGGTGATAGATACGGGAGCCGTTCGAGACAAACACTCATCTATCATGACTAAATAGGTCAGAAACGTGCTGATAGGGGAGAAAGAAGTGTCCGAGACCGGTGTACGTGTATGAATGGAGACGAATATAACAGAAGCACGTCAGGTCTCCCATGAAAGAAATATTTAGCGCTCGCTGCTCTCTGTCTACCTCGTATAGAACCTGGCATGACGATATAATAAATAAAACTGTTATTCGATATAATAACGACCACTAGTCAGCTACTCACTAGGGGAGAGCAAGCGGAGTGGCGGTCGGAGAAATTACTACAAATTGCACTTTTCCATAAGGAAGTCTTTCCTGCCCCCCCCTCCATCCCCCTTTCCCGAGCTACGCCGCAGTCCCGTGAATTAAAAAAAGAAGATTGACTGCGATCACAATGCACTTTAAATCAAAGCGAATATGAATAAAAACAGAACTAATGCAATAATTTTCTAAATATATTCAACATAATATGTACAACCGAGCAAATGAGAACAGCGTGAAAGGACCGTTAATAATTTTGAAATATATGGCTTCTTACGAGCAGGTATTCTTTACTACTAATTATTATAAAATCTTCAATAGAATACACTTATGAGATGCAAAATATTTTTAATGTCTCTGCCCATTCTCCCATGCACATTGATATGATAAACAAATATGAAAGTGACTTTGTCGGTCTTTCTGTCCGTTACATGTCACGTCAAACCAGCTGAACCGATTTTGTTGACATATGATATGTAGGTACATATATAACTTGTTCTCCGAGAAAGCACACAGGCTTAGAATACTTTTTTGACCAACCCCAAAAAATAATAAAACGTGAGGTGAATAAGGAACGAAAAATTTTAGGGTAATATTTATATAATTGCCTTGTTCGTATGGTGGTTGCAAACGCAAGCGCTAAGCAAGAGGTCCTGGGTTCGAAGCCGGATCAGATAAAGTATTTTTTGTTTTTTCAATGTTAAAATTCTCAGTGGTATCTCACCCCTTCCCTACACACATAAAACATAACCAATGAAAAGTGGGAGTACCTACATCTGCCTGCCCTTCAGATAAATACTATTGTATGTTATATTATTTACATTACTCTAGGAGCGAATGAAGTTTATAATAATAATAATTTGTTGAAATAAGATCACATATTATCTCATAATGAAATCTCAAAACCGTCACCGTGAAGCATTTCCAACACAAATATGACACGTTGTGGTGGTAATAAATATTATCGACGACGATAAAGATCACGTACTGCACACGGTGCAAACATAACGTTGTGCCGTTGCATTTCGTTAAAACAACAGTAATTCTCTTTTAAGAAACTTCATTGCCATATTATATCTCACCTCAGATCCCTTAAGTCATCGGCAGAGAGACATCTTGTGCCAGATATTTTTCTCCTTACATACCTGACGTACTTCATTCATATCCCTCTTGAAATGTTTTCATATATCTTTTGGACTTAGAACTTAGTGTATATGTTAATCAACGTAAAATACATTATGATTAATACCTATATACAAACAAAAAAAAATATTGTTTATCATCAAACGACAGGAAGAATTTAGATTTTTAGAACATACCAATTTACCATTGTGGAACAAACATGATCAAAAACATCAAAACAATCTATGGAAATTGTCTCTATTGTAAATGTGTGATAAAGAATCAACATAATAGCGTTTATAGCAAGCTAAACACTTCACCATGATTGTCGGCAGGTGTCGTCGATCCCAATCGTAACACGATACGTCTAACCATAATGTTGTCGTATGTTAATAAAGACCTCAACAAAAATGGGGAGTTATTAAAAATAATACAACGGCTGCCTCAGTGATTTAGTGTTTGCAAGCGCATTTAGTGAGCCAAAGATACTTGTTCGATCGGGTCGGGTAAATAATGATGAGATTTTTCTAATTTGTAAGCCCCACTAGTAATACGCCGTCTGCCTTTACGAGCATTCGTGCCCGGTGTATATCAATAGGCTGCCCCCTATTACACAGGATATATGACTAGTGAAAAGGGGGAGTACTACGCACCGGTGCCCACCTCTTCGGGCAAATACAGGTGTGATGTTATGTTATCCAATGGTTAGGAGACTCACTAAAAGGTACACTTTAAACGCAAAGACACGCGTAGGTACCCATCAAAGTAATCTCGCGGAATTTTTTATAAAGGCCCTCATTATTATGTGTCAACAAGCCGACGTCTAAACTCGGGCGTTTTATCAGAACAATGTGGAGCCCACGGGTTTAATAATCGAGGGCACTCGATGGAGGGTGCATCGGGAGGGCACGCCGTTTCTCGCCACTTAAACACGTCACCTCTGTTTATGATAGCCCCCAGTGGCCCAACCGCCGCCACTACTTAAAAGTGTCGTTAGTTCGACTTTAAACAATACAATGTATAAGAGGGGTTTAAACCTGTCTTAACAAATGTTCTTATACTTAACATTGCTTCTTAAGCATATAAAAGATTTTTATAAATGATGAAATTATTACAAGAACCAGAAGAACAGTTGTGTTGAAGGATTTGCTCATCGATTTGATCCTAATAATTTTATTTTACAAACCTTTTCAAACTAAGCACTTTATTATTATGTTGTATATATTACTTCACATTATTATCAATTTATGTATTTTAGATGCTTCTTCAATTATAAATAAATAAATAACATCACAACTATATTTCCCCTTGAGGAGATAGGCTGAGGGGAGTAGAAGACATCCCACAATCACCTGTGATGTTATATGTATGCCCGACTATGGAGTACAACTTGACCCTATTGACATACATCAGGCACAAATATAGACTCTAAGCCACTGCAAAAAATTTTTTAATTATAAAAACCCAGCAATATCAAACCAGCAGCTTAATCGAACCTACAATGTTTTGTTCAGCAGTTACCACTCAACCACTGTTGCCACTCAACAAATGAGCAGAAATAGATTTGATCACACATAATAATTAATTGATATTATCCATGATTATAATTAGTTAACATGTTATCAAACCCACCGTTTTGTTATAAAATATTATGGTTTATCCTCCTACTTACTTAAGTTAATTACATATTTAATAATACCTGACACTTTTGTTGCACACTAATCTAATTTGTAATACTCTCATTATTCATATTAATTATTTTTTTCTAAGTCTCAATTTAAATGACGAAAGACATCTGGACAATGGAAAATCTATTAGATTTATAAATTTGACATTCTGAATTTAATATAACATCACATGTGTAATTTCCCAAAGAAGTAGGCAGAGTATACATAACATATTCCTGCAATTCATCAGGTATGTTTTATGTTTGACCATAGAATAGTGGGTAGAAAGCTTATTGCTAATCGCTAGCAATATTAGGTGATTATGAACACTATAACTAATGAGTCAATTTTTTCAACCCTCACTTATTGCTCCAGTACTAGACATGGCTCTTTCAGAATGAGAGAGTTAAGGTGATGCTGGACAAGTGCTGGTTGTTAGACTAATTGATAAATAGGCACAAAAAATAAAACTGATGAATGCAATGTTTAAAAGTAGACAATATTTTATTTCACTGTGTTAAATTTCATTCAAATTTCACAAATTAAACCTTTCATATCAACCAAAGCTTTTTATATAGTGTTAATTCAATACTACCAAAAACCTTCTTAATATACAGGTTTTTTAAAAACTGTGATAGTAGTATTTAAAAATAGAAGGAATTAGTTTTCAATTTTAGAACTTGTCACAAATGATTGGGCAATCTTTACCCTAAATTTATTTTATTATTTATTTATTCACCTCAATATATGCTACAACTCATAATTTTCATCAAATCTTTTTAAATATAATCACCACAATTAAAAAAAAACATGTATCACCATAAAAAAGATTACTGTTACAATTAATCTTTTGCATTTTGGAGGGCAATAAATAATAAACTTATAACCAATTGTGTTTACTTACTGTTCTTTAAGTTCGGCATTAAAACAGTGGAATAGATAATAAGTAAACATACATATGTATATACAAAAAATATCAAATTTAAGCTATTTTTATATGGTCATTTAGAAAAAATATATTTATAATACTGCCCTCATATACTAACTAGTAACTGCTGGAAAACTTATGACGTTTGAGAAATTTCAACTGTACCTGTGTAATTAAATATTGGTTTACTACAAACATTACAAAATATAAGTATGATTTTTTATTGGACAATATTTTTAAATATTTTTGTGGAAAATATGGATTTCAAGTTTTCATTATAAGTTATAATTGTCTACTCTATTTACTTTCTATAATGCTTTAAATTTATGTAGATATATTTAGGTTTATTAACAACTAAATTATCAAATTATAATGATTAATTATGGATGAAAACCAAAATATTAAATACCAAAAATTACTCTCGTTGATTTACAGACAATACCGTCAAGTGATTATTCTAAAAATTAAAACATACCTAATGTTATGTTTACTTGTGTGGAGTATTGAAAAAATGGTAATTCAGATATTCTAATTAGAAAACAAAATGTTGTTAGAAAACAGACACCTACTGACCTTATAACAGCGTCACGTTTTCTCCAGCTCCGTGCGATCCGGTTTGCCACATCAGTGCGGATACAAGCCACATAATAACCGAATACGGATATCACAACAATGCACTTTCCACAACAATCAATTACTCATACGCTATTATTTTTAATTTAATATCCTTAGCACTGTACGCCCACAAGTAGCGGACCGACACAAACAGCATTCAGTCGGAAGCTTAATTTCTATAGACACAAGAAATGTCAATAATTCAGACCAACAGTTATGAAAAATTAAGTACACAGAATAAAATTGTTTAAAATAACTTATAAAATGTTTACTTCTACATTCATGTTACAAATCAACCAAAACTTATATATCAATCACCTAAATGTCGAAAAATATATAACGAGCGACACTACAGTACCTACACACAGACCCGCTTCCATAATTTTATGCGAGAGTAGCTAGCCGCTAGGTACAAGCAGGGCTGCCAGTATGTACAACTGCAACGTACAGCCAGGGCTTTCAAAAATAACTAGATATAAAATCTCAATTTGAAAATTACTAAAAATAATTCAAAATACCTAATTTGAACTAATATTAATAAAAGGTTATTATTCTTTTTATTCTAACTTACGCGTTACAATGATTTAACAAAATTGTTTACTATACTGGACTTAAGACCTAAAGAGGAAATTGAATAGACCAAAACGAAGTTTTCGTGTTTCAAACAAATACTGACCGAAACTAAACTTTTTTATTATGATTAAATAAATTCAATAATAAATCTAAGGATTAAATTAGTTTTTTGCTTAATTCCAACCGGAAAACTAAGACTTTATTCATAATTCAACTATATTTGATTTAGTTTCTCAGATTTATATAGATGCTATTCGAATATGCCTGCGGCTAAATGTTTAAGGTATGCTCAGCTCCAGCTAATAGTATTTTTATCTGATTAAGCATAGAAATAAAGGAGAAATGTTATTTCCAGTCTTTATATTCAGCTAAAAACAGAAATGTTCATAGATCTCTACAACTTGCATAGATCTTGCATCTGTAAGTTATCGTTCAGCCGAACTCTTAAATCACATGTGTTGCCACATTCCATTTAAACGACATGGGTTAGGCTCAATTCCCACTAGGGCGGAGCCGAAGCGAACCATAGCGACTTTTCAATAGTAAATCAAGTTCTATCTTTAATAACTACGGTATACATTTATTTACAGAAAATATAAAGATGCGCTTCTTTGCGCACGTATCGCGTCGTACACGAACAAATGTTTATATTTTGATTTTATTCAAATATTTACGGTACCACTTACAATTTGTGAAGACAGAACTTAATATATTAATAAAGTGTAAGTGTATGTAGAGACACTTTGTCTCGACTCTGCCCTAGTGGGAATTGAGCGTTAGTAATTTGTAGAATTAATCTTTTTATTATAAAGATACAGCTCTTTACTATAAATGAGTAGGTGGTAAGTGTGAGTATAGCTGTAACTGAGAATTTGAATTAGTAATTGAACTTCCAGGTCATTTTAATTATAAAACATTTAAAAATACAATTAAGAATACTGAGTGAGCGCAAATCGAAATGTAATAGATTTACAACTGACTATTTTCCGTTAAATAAATAAAACACACGTTTTTTATGTAAATAATTAAAGAAACAAGATTTAAGTTTTAGAACATTTATAATTTTCATCTAATAATTGAATTTCAATAAAATATGTAATCCACATGCAACACATGTTCACGGATCAATATGCTATCAAATTAATGTGTAGAATAGCTAAGTACTTAGTTTTATTGTCTAAAGCGTTTTCGGTTGTGATCGACTGTCTCAAAAAAAATTACAGTGATATAATATTTAATAAAATAACGTTTTGATAAATTTTTGTTCTAGAAATATGACTGTTTGCTTCAGTCTTATAATGCGTCCGATCTTTGCTTTTTATACTGCTGGGCTGTTGAGAAACAGATATTTATATTTGATACAAAACCTTTACCGCGCCAACAATTTTATCTTTTACCCAAGAGTTGCAAATACAATAGAACCAAAATATATTTACAGTTAGTGTAACATTTTATTCGTACAAATGTTACCACCTATTAATTTTCGTTCTTGTGCGCTCTAAATGAATATATTATTTTATAGGATAGTACAACATTTTTTCTTTCTTCTCCAGCGAGATTCAGCAGACCGGCGGTTGTACGCTTTTTCAATACGTTTTTTGTGAGTTCTGTGTCCTAGGTTTTGGCTGAGCCTGGAGTCTTTAGACTGCACCCTAGCGCAGTCGCAAGGAGAGCCTGCCCGGGTGACAGTGTCCATGGCACTCGGGCATTTTTTCTTGCTTTTGATGCATTTCTTGTAACACTTGTCGGGTTCTGGACAAGGGGCCGGTCGAGGTCTGTGCTTATGAGCACTACACGTAGGCGCGGAGACGCATTGTTTCAGACTTTTATTGGAGTACACAGCTGTAACATTATTACTAATTTAAAATAAATTGTATTTTGAAATATAATATTAGCATTTCTAAAACAATACATTAAATAACTTTTCCGATTCATTTACCTGCACAAGCCCGTAACGTAAATATATGATTTTTAAAGAGTGAAATGGGTTTCTTCGGAAAAAAAAACACGCCAAAGTTGTATAATAAATGTAATACAAAAAATATGATTTCACATTTCTGATTTCCCGTATAAATTATATAAAAATATTGGTAATTTAGATCTGAATAAGAATTATAATCTTTCGATTTAAAACACGAGTGTGTGCAGAGTCAGTAAGACACGAAAGGTTCGAGGGAGCTCGTTGCTACTGTTTTCATATTAAAGAATTACGCAACATTTTTTGCTTTTTTTCAGTCTCCCTCTGTGGCCTTTCCCGGCGCAACAATCTGTATTCGACCTCGGGGTTCCCTTCTTCCTGGTATAATCCAAGTAACTGTGGCTACCCGTGAGCCGGTCCTGCTTTCGCATTTTGGCCTCTTTGGACTTTCTCTTCAAAAATTTCTCTACTTCCGACACTTTCCTGGGATCAGAACCACTTTTAAATTTTCCGCAGCTGGCGCATCTTGCCTTTGATCTGGTGGACATAATGGAGACTGCACTGCGGCATGGTCTTATGCCCTTGGAGATGGTTTTTTTCAGACATTTCTCGGGGTTCTGGCACGGAGGCGGTGTGGGATGACATCGTACCGGTGTGCACGAGGCTGACGGTGTACAAGGTGGGTGGATTGATGGTGCCATTAGTTTTACTCTGAAAATGAACATTTCTTTATAAGACGAGCTTCCTCTGTACAAATTATGAAATATTTTACAAAGAAAATAAAAAAAGAAGCCAGCACCACTTATTTCTCTGCTATTTTTCCTATAATTCTATCAATAATATGTATGAAAAATATTTATTCTCAACTTACCTATAAATTTACTTCATAGAAAAAATGTCAGACACAAACAAACTGAAAGGAATTTATTTCGCGAACGTAATCGTCAAACGCTATTATGTAACACTTAGTTCTATTATATGTAGGTATATAACATGTAATTATGAGTGATACTCACAATATTTGTTCATGTTATATTGTTGATTTAAACTTGTAGCTGATTGCCCAGATCTCCTCCAGCCTGGATTTACACTAGGAAATTAAAGAATAACTAATTTATTTATTCCTATACATAAGATAAAATTGAATCTTCTTGTACATATTGTAAATAGTGTATTGTTTCCTCTTAGGATTACTCAACGGTCAACCTGTTAATGCAGCTCACATATTGCTCATGTCGATGTGTAGATTAAAGCTATTAGTGTATAGTACTGTGACACGTAAAACAATCTAATCGTAGGGCAGAGTTCATAACATCGCGACATCGTATACTGTTCTTCGGTGCAAGGCAAAAAATGAGCAAATTTTCAGGTCCTTGTAAGTTTCACACAAATAAATTTACACACAGATAAAACAAATTTTATATTTGTTTTTATTTTAAGTACTATTATTTCTATTTATTACTCTATAGCAGGGAAAGGCTGGCTTCTTTTTAGATACATAATAAAACTAAACTCAACTTTATAAAAAATTCAACATTCACTCGCTTAACTATTATCCCGTCAAATCTGGTAAGCGTTACTCCTCTATCAGATATTCATCAACTTACCCATAATACTTCTGTTATCATGCAGTTATCGGTTATGGAATTGAACCTGCTGTTGCATTAGAGTTTTATTTGGTGCTATTCATTTTTGTAGACATTTTGTAAAACTACAAAATTTTGCATTTTTGACAGATGTATATGATCGATCTTCTCTTTTTCAATATTGACAACGGTTATTAATTATTCTTTCACCCCATTGTACATGGACAGCTGTTGAATATATATTATGATCTCAAACAATCATATAACTATTTTTTTTTATGTTAGTAATCAATAGCCAAAAATCAATATATTACGAAACATGGAAAATAATACTTAAAAAACATTAACCGAATTAACTACGGTACGAACGGCAAAGAATCCAAGCACCGCCTTCAGCGAAATATAATGAATGACTATTGATTTTCTCTAAGTATGTATGTACATTTACGAATAACTAGATGGAAGTGAGATTTTTTTTTAATTAAACGAATAATTTCAAGCTCAGGCATTTATTGGAAAAATGAAGTAGCTTGATTTACATCGAATATAATTTTAACAAGATAACAATAAATAAAATAATTTGTACATATAATTTTAGTTATCAATACTGCACATTGTAATTCAGCTACAAAATAGTCAATGTTTCGATTATACTTACATATATTAATTATATCATATTTTTTTATGTAATGCATATTAATATAAAATACTTCAATTCTACAGTAGGTACAATTTATGTAACGATTTCATTACAATGACGTAGAAATTATGATTTTTGCAGGACATTTTGAAGTTTGCGATAGTTTTAATGAGACACGTGAAGAAATGTGCGTTTAGCAACACTAAGTAGAACCACAATGCGACCAGGTGCTAACGTTAAAATTTACTTCAATTATATTTCGGTGAATAAATCGTCGTCACTATTATCAACCCACTTTATCTCTCCCATCTTGGACATTTGCACACTCTCAGAATATAGTTAGGTCGATACTCCCCAATACTAGCTAAGTGTGGGTTGGCAGACTTTACACACCTTAGAGAACATTACAGAACACTCAATGATGTATAGATTTCTGCATGAAGATTTTCTACATAAATTTGGTGTGCTTTGAATCAAATGTTTATTACTAATATATTTATTTTTATATATATCATGATAACTTGTTTTAAGGAATGCATAAAATATAGTTTAAAACACTTAAATTTAGAAGAAAGCTTTATAAAAAGAAAGAATCATATTTATCATTAAATAAATAAAGAAGAAGGAAGAACATTTCGCCAGTGATTGAAATCACAGAGTATAGAAAAAACAAAATATCCAAATATCCATGAATATTGGTCATCAAAACAAAGAGACTATGTTTAAAAATACAATTAATATGATACAATGAATAAAGTACATACTATAATAGAAGCACCTAATAACATTAGAATAAATGCAGAGCAAGACTTTATTACAAAAAAAGTTATCAATTTATTTTGGTATTTTATTAATCACTGCAAGAATGTACTGGTGGAGAGTGGTAAAACTTTAGTGAGCCTTGTGTTCCTTTAATAGAAGAATTGCATTTATTAATAAATAAACCACTTTATCATAATGTGAGGTGTAACTGTGTATGCACAAACTGCTATCTCGCTTGTGCCCTTACTGTTTGGACAAACATAATTATAGTGATGTGTTAAATATATTGTTACAATTACATAGCACACTTCTTCTTAGCAACATCTTTATGTAGCATGCACTTCTCTGGTGGAGACATGTGGAAGTGTGGACAATGCTTTAGTTTTCTTTCTTCGATGTAGATTCCTGATAAGTCGGTGGCTGATCCTGAAAAGTTATTAGAGTAAACATCGTAACATTATAAAATTAGAGGTTTTACAGTGTTACAGAAGTGTTTTATACATTTAAAATCAGTCTGTTATATTAGTTAACAACAAAAGAGAACAATATTAAGTAAAAAAAAAACAATTCAAACAGTTATTAACACACACATTACAAAAAACAAAACTATCATAAGTCCTAGGTGATTCAGGTGGGTGATTGATCAATGTAGAAACATTTCAGGTCTCTAAGGATAGATAATATGACAATAACATTGGAATATAAATGTTTATATGGATTACTCACGCTGTACGGCGGTGGTACGTAAGCTGTTTGTGGCTTGTTAGGGTCGTAGTACGCGCTTTGCGCTGCCTCGGCAGCTTTAGCATCTGAAAATGTTATTCGAACTACTGCAACGATATACTCGCGCTGTGCACTCGGAGCTACACAAATACAATAAATTAAAAACCAAACTATCAACAAAATTACGTTTTATTCCATACTGTCTATCTAAGCAGGTTCATTTTAATTACCAAAACAGCATCAAAGTAAAACAAAACGAAGCTAAAACAAACCATACATCTCAACAACTACTCACACACGCAGGAGCGTCGGCATTGACTTACATTTCTTTAATAACCTTGAAATGTAATAATCACAACAGTTAGGTTTTGTTCACAAAGACATTATTGTCAATTTAAAAGAAACTCAGTTGCCAACGGCATATCTGGTATTCAAATTATAATGAAATATTTCCGGGTGTGTATTAATAAATAATCGTGTACTGATGTTTTACAATTTGATAGATGACGGCCACTAAATATTTTGTCAACTGATTTTGAATTAAATTTTGCTCCCCACTCGTTTTGATTCGAACATTTTAATGTGTTAAATCTCACCCTGTGGGGACATGCCGGCGCCCGCAGCGGGAGTAAAACCACCGGGGTAACCGGGGGGCAAGTTAGCCATTCCCGGGTAACCCGGGGGCGCTGAAGCAGGGTAACCGGGCGCTGAAGGCCAACCTGAAGCGGCGGCGCCGGCGCCCGAGAAACCGGGTCCTGCCGGATAGCTCGCACCCATCACACCAGGATAAGGAGGTGGGCTGTTGGACACGAATACCGAGTTCGGTGCTGGTTGGTCAGGGAAGGCCTGGAAAGATTATTTTTCTCAATTAATACAAAGTAAAAAGGACAAAAAATATATTTATATTTTAGTTTTGTAGCCTTGTAGTTTGTCTCATTACGCTAACGAGAAGAGAGGCAATTCTATTTGGTGCCTAGTACAGACATACATCAATTATCAGCCTCAAATACCAGGCCTTCATTTATAACTCTTGATTTTGTCAACATCTTCTGTTGTTGTCAACTTATGTAGGATACCTAGTCAACAAAATACAGTAATGAAAATATGTCAGAATTTTTATCATATCTATATACAAATGAATAACTGACACTGTAGGGAGGCACCCAGCCATAGTAGCCTTGGGGTGGTGGTGCATACGCAGGGGGCGGCGCGGCGTACCAGGGGCCAGTGGGGGGCATGTACGGCGGCGGGGGCGCATCCGCTGCCATATGTCGCGAAGCTGGAAATAAAACATTTATGTACAAAATTACTAGTGATTATATGTGACTACTCATCAAGAGGTCTTGGGTTGGACCCAAGTTGGTCAGGTAAAGTATTCTTTGGTTTTTCTAATGTGACATTTCCAGTAATAATACAGAATCTGTGTTTATGCTTGGTGAATGGGTTAACCCCCATTGCATGGTAAAAAGTGAGAGTCTTAAATTCCTATGACAACCACTCAGGGAAACACAGGTGTGATATTATGTTATGCTACATGTTAAGAAGCTAATAACGAAAAAGTAAAAAAAGCATGAGGGAAAGAGAGTAGAATAGAGTGTGATAGACAGTGTTGAGAAATTTTACCACATGAAATTAATTTAAATACTTTGCTTAAAAGTAAATGGATGAATCCAGTTATATAAATACCATAACACCTTCATGACGTTGGTGTATTAGTAATCAGTTCTCATCATATAAACAAACAGATAAAACCATACTGACATCAGAAACTGATAAAAGTATTTACTACTATCAGTTGCTATTGTATCTGATGATTCAACAAGTTACCACCAAACATGTTACACTATCAATGTATGTAGGTAAAATGTTTTTTTATAACTTATGTATAGTTTTAAAGTAACATATTTTGTGCTGGCAACACCTATGCCTCTTTAAATGAACAATTTTGGCACCAACATTGATGGCATAGTTATCGCAGCTTAGTCATATCAGTGCACCAAAGTCACATTGCAAATAAAACAAGAATTTGTGGACCTTTGCAGGTTATCTGAACGAAAAAAGAATGAGTAAACACAGATTTTCCTGTTATCATTATATAGAAGATAGCCATTATAGAAATGTTAACAATTGTGAAAATTGTTTAAGTATACAATTCATGCTTACCAAGATGTGCAGCCTTCAGCATAGCCTGACCAAATTCAATAGCGCCACCCGATTTGAAGGTCAACTTGAATTTCACATCTCCAATGAAGTTTCCATTAGGTTGTGCACGAACTTGCCCTTTGATGAAATTAGCTGAGAACATAGGTTGTTCTACTGTTACCTAAAAAACAATTAAAACCAATCATGTCATCATTGATTTGTCATAAGATACATTAATAAAACTTTGAAATTATTATTACTATTTTTTAATACCCATAGTACTATTAGTGCAAAGGGTGATCAGAAAAGAGTGATAATTGAAATAATTTACGAAAATTATGGTAAAAAAAATATTTATTTTTCTACAGTCTCCTAACAAGTGAATACATTTAGTCAAACATCTTTTTTCTTAACCCAAAATTCCCTTTGAAAAAAAATCTATTTCTTGACTATCCCAAAACGACTCAACGGAGGCCATCACTTCGCTATCGTCTGGAAATTTATTGCCGCGGAGGTGTTCCTTGAGCCGAGGAAAGAGGTAGAAGTCAGTGGGGGCTAGATCTGGAGAATAGGGCGGGTGTTCGAGCAGTTCGAATCCCGTTTCTTGAATAGTAGCCATTGCAACTTCAGCTTCGTGAGCCGGTGCATTGTTTTGGTGAAACAGCACTCCAGCTCGAAGTTTACCGCGTCTTTTTATTTAATGGCTTCACGCATTCTTCTTCTTATTTGGTCTGCGTAGTAACAGCCTGAAATAGTAGCTCCCTTTTCTAAATACTCCACCATAATTATTGCTTCAGCGTCCCAAAAAACAGACGCTATAACCTTTCCTGCCGAGCTTGACACATTGAACTTCTTCGACGTCGGTGAGGAGGTTCGCTTCCAAGTCAATGACTGCTGTTTGGTTTTAGGATTAAAATGGTGGATCCAGGTTTCGTCTATGGTCACAAAAGGGGGCAAAAATATCCCTATCTGCATGGAACTTTTCGAGATTCGTCCTTGAAATGTCGACTCGTTTTTTCTTTTCATCGTCGGTTAACATTTGGGTACCCCCCAACACGCCGAGACCTTTTTCATATGCAATTCCTTCATAATATTTTTTTGAATGCTGCCATTATTGAGATCCCTGTGACCTCAGCTACACGCCTAATGATGACTCCAATCTGACAATATAACATTTTCTACTTTTTTCACGTTTTCGTCAGTGAGGGAAGTGGATGGCTGTTCTTCCTGATGTTCATCCTCAGTTGATGGTCTCCCCAGCTTAAACTCCTTAGTCTATAGTGAAACTGTACAATATGGAGCAAAGTCCTCCAATGTTTCCCCCAAGTCGCTATGGATCTCCTTGGTAGACATTTTTTTCCAGCAGAGATACTTAATAACAGCTCTAATGTAGTTTTTCTCCATTTTGATGTTATATCTTCGGTGCTTCTTATTCAAATAAATGTATCTTCAGAAAATGATGACCTATTTATATGAAACTTTTGTGCTAACCTAGTGAGTATATAAGCAAGCAAAAAAATATTTTTTTTTACTTTTATGCATGCTAGAAATATCTAATTATCATTACTTTTTGATCACCCCCTCGAAATAAACATTACATACAAGCTAATTCATTACACACTCACACTATCAGCCCGCCAAAGTCCACTACTGGATATAGGCCTCCAATGGCATGCCACTGAGCTCACTCGAAATAACAGAAAATATATAACATAATTTAATATATTACATAATCACAAAAGTAAAATCATTTACTTACATCCTGCAATGCAATGAAGGGGAAACTGAAGGACCTCAATGAGTCTGAGTTATTCTTGGAATTGAAGATCATACGATGGGTTGTGAGGTACATCCTACCATTCTTTGATCCCTTGAACTGTGGTGTGTCATTCCCATAGAACTCCACAACTACATTGTCCGAGAACAATATAATACTGGAACAAACATAATGTATTTTTATAATCCTTTTTAAGCTTAAGTGTATGGAATATGTCTATATGTTATGTAATCAAGAATAGTATGCAACATTAACTATTATATTTTATTACATAATATTAAAAGTAAATACACAAAAAATGCTCTTTATAAAAGATGATTAAAACAGATTTAAAACATCTTTCTACTATCTCCACTATCTTTGTGGATGTAGCAGATACCAAACTTAACTAACATAAAAAACTACATCATCACAATTAACCTGTCTCAGTCTATTGTAGGGCATAAGTTTCTCTAAAGTTGGTTTTGCCCATATTATGGAATATGGGCTGAATATGGGATCAGTAATTGTAAAGTTCAGCTTTGTGCTGCCTACCTATGCTGCTGCCCATCAGTAGTGAAGGCATTTTAGCTGTGCCTTGATTGGCAGTGCTATACCATGACCAGCTGATCTCAAGAGAACCTGGTTGTTATAATTACGCTTCAGTTCTTCCCTCATTTGCAAGGGCAGGCCCATTTTTTTATTATATGGCAGGCTAGTGTTTTGCCGCATTTGATGGAAAGGATAGATGTATCTGAAGACTTTAAATTTTTTTTTAATCTAAGATACATGCAAGCCCAATTGCCCTTGTTTTGAAGAGTCCTAAGTAATATATGTATAAATGTATGCAACGCAGACGTTCCAGACCATTCCAACCAGTATACCCTAATATATATTAAGAGTCTATGCAACACAGAACCTATATCAAATTATCACACAGGACACATTACACATAATAAATGCTTTTGTAGGCTGAGGTTTATGCAATCTGATCAGATACATGCATCAGCAAGCGAAATTGATTAATTAGTGCCAATGATATTAATTGATTAGTAATATAATTGCGTATTTTGAACAACTGAGTAATGTAAAATATTTGGAACAAAGCAAAATATATTAATTGTACAATTTCTGGAATTACCTTAGCACAGATAATGGAAACATATAGACAAATTAAATCGTGAATCATGTTTATTGTTATCGTTTTCAATAATTTGCACTTACCATTCCCCTGCATGTATAAGGACACCGTGATCGGCGTGAGCGGTATTTAAAGACATCACAAAAAGTTTTGAAGATAATACTAAGCAAAATCTATTTCTCTAGCAAAATTCAAAATTACTGCGCAAGCAAATACGGTGACTGCCTCTCGAACTTTTCTGACAAATACAACAATTCACGAATTCTGCCAATTCAGTAGATCAATTGAGTCACAAAAAATTTTGACATTAAGTACAGATCTCAAATATTAAGTTCATAGTTCTAATATGATTTAATGTCTTATCATATAATAATCGTATTAACAATTACATTTAAAAGATATAAATAATTAACTTTCAACCTTAATTTTATACATTTAAATTTTGACAATCAATATAATATTTTTGCAGTGTTCTTGTCTATGAGATTGATTAAAGATAATATTTGTTTGGAGTTTTGGACTGAAACTTTAGTCAACAATCAGTGGTGTTACCAACCCTACTGTTTTAACAGTAGGTTATTTTGCTGTTTTCACATTGATGTACATGTTTTCTGTTTCATTCCTATTTTCTACTGTTTTTCAACTAGCGTTCAGCGCCTCCTATTACACTACTATGCAAACATTTTTTGATAACCTTTACGTAATAAAATGCAATGACACTAGATGGCAGTATCT